>MU159046.1:56130-110351 GCA_015888305.1 Antheraea pernyi | reverse complement strand
TATATATATTATGTAGGAAGTAAAATTTTCAAGTCGAAGAAGCGCTTGTCCTTTCAGTCACGAATTTATTACTGAGTTTGATTGTTCACGTCCGTCCTGCTTGTTCTTTCCATGTACCCTTAGAACTCTTGGGTTGACAAATGTCACTGTTTGGAAACATTAGTATATATGTGTTCAGTAGTGTAATTGCAATTCATTATTAGCTTTTAAATCATTATAAGAATTATATTAGAACGGAACCTAATTTTCAATAAGTTAAATTGTATTGTGAATATCAACATGCATACGTCGAATAAAGACCAAATAATTATAGCGATACTGTCAGTTAGATAACTGCAATATGCCCGTTAAACATTTGCAGGTATACCTATATATATCCAAACATTTTTTTTATTCCTAAGAGGTCGAAATTTAAGAAGCAACAAAAATTCATTATTTAATTTCATCAACGAATTCGCAGTGCCAGTTATACTATACTATTAATATTAAGAAAAGATTTGATCTTTTTTAACGGATAAACTCTAACATTTATTAAAGATTTTTAAAAAATTTATTTGACCTATAAAAATTTATCATGTTGCTAATAACATGGGCTGCATTTTATTTTCTAAACCTACATTAATGCAAACAAAGCCGCGATCAAAAACTAGTGTGTAGTTTAGGCTTTAAAATCTTTAATTTGAATTATTCAAATCAAAAGAACGATAACGTTTTCAACGTTCAATTAAATGCGTAAAAGAAATCGAGTAGTGCACAGAAAGAGCTTAAGAATTTCAAAATCGATATTTAACAAACAAATATCATCTCAGACCGATATTTATGGTAAGTAAATTAATTGATACTAGACGAGCACAAATCGATAACGTTTCGAGTATAAGTTGAATAGACATTCTTTGACGCGGTATGATTACCAATTCAAAACTGTGAGGACGAAGACTGCTTTAATTAGAAGTCGCTCTCGTCGAGTGGTATCAGGATCGTAGAAAGAAATATTTAATTAGTGCTGCTGCGCTATCTTTGTCGAATAATCTGGCTTTTTAATCAATAACCTCTTTTATGCCGTATATAAGTACGATTCTTTTTTCAGAATTGCACGAAGTCGTAGTGTGCCTCGAGTAGTCCATCATTAATTAACATTCAGTCTCATTTGCGTGTACTGATTTTATCATTGACTCAAGAGATTGTTGAAATGACACCGAGGGAGAACTTACACTACTTATATTATACATTTTATTATTATCAAAAATAATATAGTTACGTTATGGATGATTTAAATTTAAAGGGAGCACGTGTTTAAATATCGAATATATATCATCACTGTTTGGTATCCACACATTTGAAATATAATAATCTTTATATATAAATTTCTTCTGTGCGTGTGTATGTCACTGAACTCCTCCTAAACGGTTGGACCGATTTTTATGAAATTTTGTGTGCGTGTTCCAGTGGATCCGAGAATGGTTTAGATTCACAATTGGGCCCGGTAGGTGGCGCTGCGGTTGACTTTTAGGATTTTTTTTATTATCAAGGCAGGACAACGTCCGCTGTCTTACTTACTTATATCTTACTAGCGGGTAGTAAGATATAAGTATTTATTATATGTGTCATGGACCAAGTGATGAATCAGGGCAGTATTTATACTACTCAGGAAATATGAATAATGACAAGTCAAATAAAACTGAATAATTTATACTTATATCATTTTCATTATTTATTATATTTAGTATCGTCTTCTTATTTGATTGATAAAGACGTTACTTTGCGAAAATCTATAATTAAACATTAGGGCATCACTGTGACAACATTACACATATCACCTCCACACACGTGCACGCATACACGCTTACACGTGCAAGTGGAAGGGTTTTATATTGTTCCCTTATCAAAGTGAAATAGTTTAGAAAATTATCCGATACGAAATATATATAAGATTTGTTGAGGTATGTATACTTGGCACACATATATGTTTCAACAACTCATATATGTATGAATAGTTAGTTTAGCTTAGGTTAGCTCAGATAGGTCGCGAATTGCATGTATCAGGCAACAGCCCAAGCCGAGGTGTGCCGCACACCCTTAAGCTAGTTGTCAAAAAAAAATCGGCTGAGTGCCTTAAGCGCTCGCCTTAGTAGTCCAGTGATGCTGTTCAGACCTTGCTAGGTTAATAGCGTGGTAAGTTCGAAAAAAAAAACAATATTAGGGTGGACGTTTTCTGCTCTTCCGCTTGGAATTGATTGGCCGCTGCTAAGTCTTACTGAAACAGAAAACATTTGTGAAAAAAACAAAAGTAATTAAAGCATCGATGGCCGGCGGTTGAACGTAAGTGGATGGTTGAACCTGTCGTCGATTAAATATAAAAAATATAAGACGTGACAATGGCCAATCAATTCCAAACGGAAGTGTAAAGTAACATCCACACTGATACTTAATCTTCTACTTGAGCTAAATCTTGATTGTGCGCTAGATTAGGTTGAAATTGCAATTATATGATAAGCCAGAAAAAGTAGAAACTTAATATGTTGCAGTTAGTATCAATAAACATAACCTCAAAATTGTTTTTTTTTTCAAAGTTTATATTAATTGTTTATTAAGTACGTAGTCGGATTGGCTATGTCTTATCAAAGCGATATACGGGATTACAAATTAACAAGACGTTCCTCGTAAACTGTATCTCTGTATTTCACGTATAGGGACTGGTTTAATTACTCGCAACGCCTTTGATTTGCCTCTAGCAGGAACTAATATATGCTAGCATTGTCCTGATACAGTGCATTTTCGTATTCTAGGAGTAGATCTTAAACTAGATATTTGAATTATTCCTTCACCCTTTGTGTATGTTTTTTTATAATTCTTTTAACCTCTTGATATAATTAAGTCGACATTAATATTTACCCTTGTTTTGTACAAGTTTGTATTCACTTATATTAGTGTTCGATGATAACAAGTAACATAAATCGTGTATATTTAAGAATGTTCATTCAAAATTCAATCAATGTAATAAATAAATAGAGTACATTTTCTTATACACGGTTAGTTAATCTTAATTTGAATATATGTAACTAAGCATTTACACTTCCAGGTATATTCCGGCAGCTGTGCTTGACAGGTAATCAGCCGTGTTCCCAGGCTCTTAGAGTTTTACTAGATTCGCTAATAATGTAATTTAAGATTCCAAATATTACAAATAAATATAAAAGAGTTCATATAGATGCTATGATTTTGGTATGTAGATTAAGTTATTGAATACTATATTCTATTTATAGTTATTTTGTTTTATATCATTTTATAGTTCTTAATTCATATAATCGTCTTTAGGTGTACCGCCATTGAATAAATAAATAAATATTTTATTCCACCTTGTAGTTTGTAAACTGGTAAGCTTAATATCACAAGAAATTTTCTTTCAACCAACCAGCTGTATTGTTATCAAAAAGTTATTGTAATTAATGCAAATATAATAGAAGCAAAAGAAAAAGCGAATAAGATGCGATAATAAAATGAATACATATACAGCATAAATCTATTCACATATACATATATAGAAACATATAACTAATAATAATATAGCTAATATATATAATAAGAATGTAAATCTAAGTAGTCTGTATTTTTTAGTGTTTTGTGACAAAAATTGTTGCAGGTAATTTGGAATAAATAATAAAATACGTCTCAATAATTTTCAGAAATGTCTGCCTGTCTATCTATCTGTTGGTTTGAACACGCATCACTGCTTAAGTACTGCGTTCATTATAAAACCTCGCCATGAAATTATAAAGCATATCCTCGAGTAACGTTTAGCCTTAGTTTCATTAAAATCGGTTCACTCTATCAGAAGTTATTGTAATTTTAATAACGACGCGACTTAAGTACGAGTTAAAAGTAGATAGTAGTCTGGGGTGTAAGGGGTGTCAAATAACATCTAAGACTTGAGACACCCAAGCCAACCTCACCTGCACGTGGTGCACCCTGCTGAATAACGAACGAGGCAATGGCGAAAGCGGGGTGGTATGGTTTTACAGTCTGACTGGGTCGCAACCACCATGTATATGGCGAAAAAGCCCGTCATAGTGATTCGCTTTTGCGAGTCGCGTTTCGGGACAGCCTGTGCATATCCAGCTTTTCGCAGGCCGGCATGACAGCGGCGACCGGCGATGGATAGTATATCACTCGGTGGTCGCCGTTGTTTTTGGATTGTACTGTGCTTACCATCAGGCGCAGTGCAGTAATTTTGCCTGGCTACTATAAAAAAAAAGATACGTAAATGGACTTAATACATTCAGATGACTTTATTAGTCAATGTTTTTACATTAGGTTCCACGCAGACGGAGTCGCGGGCACGTCTAGTTATAAATACAAATTGTTTAAATCACGAACACTTCCATTAAATATAAATTAAAAGTAGCCTTCATATTCACGTTTTAACTGAAATGTTAGTTGCACGATGTAAATTAATTGGAATAAGGGTGCTTTTAACAGTTTGATATAAAGTTTCTACCGCAACCAACAACCCACTACATGTACTGAAAGCCAAATAGGATTAACTCACAATAACTCATTACTACAGTTACATAAATGCACAGTACTAAATACAATAGCAGCATTATTTTCATACCATTAATTGTAGTTTCTATCGTAATGTATATATACAATAATCTACAAAGTAATTCAGGTTTCAATCATAATATTCAATGTTTGTAAGGGTAGTGTTTTTAATCATCATATATTTAAAAATAAATATTGATGAATATGATTCGTGAATGCAGGAAATAGATAGCATACGAACATTTCATTTTCTTCTTCAAGATTTAATAAAAGTAACGTACTGAATCTATAGCACTTTAACAGACATTGATTGTAACATGTATAATGTTAGTTTGTGGTCTACCATTCAAAAAAAAACAAATGTTCTGTCTTTCTAATAGTAGTATAGTTTAACTGGCAATGGCAACGAAATTAAATAATGATTTTCGTTGATTCTTCTTCACCTTTTAGGTATATTATTCATAGTTGATAAAAATATTGTTTTGGTTGGATTGGTTATACTACAAACACTTCATTCAGTGTTCAAAGACTACGTTCCGATGATTCCGAACCGATGCTCGGGGTCGAATCCTACAATGAACTGAGTTTTCAATGAATGGACGCATATTATAACGAAACCATGACATATGTAGGGCTTATCTTTTCTTCCCTGACCTAACTTTTCTTCATTAAGCATCTTATAGGTGTATGCCGGCAGAGGCACTTAAGAACCAGTCTGTCTTTGGTATAACGTGTTAACATCTTAGAACCTAAGGGCCACATCGTGATTTAACATGAAATGAGTTTTTTGTCAAATACAAAGTATTGCAAGTATAAAAAACTCATCACTTATAAACAAAAAATATATACAAGACTTAGGACATTAAATTTAATTTTTGATATTTGAAACACAACGTTAGCGGGTTCGATAGATATAGATCAACTCAACCGCTATAATTCAAGTTTCCGAGACAAAGAGTATTTAAAAAATACTTGTAACATTTTAATAATCCTCCTTCTAATGGAACTCTTGATAATAAAAAAGGATGATAAGAATCATAAATATCATAGAAAAATATAAGGTTTTAGGCACACTAATTGATATTACCTTATATCACAACTAGATGCTTCTTTTCATTAACACTGGACAATAAAACATTTTAAGAACAAATAATTGCAAATTTTTTTTTGTTGATATATATTCAGTGTAAATAATGGTAGTAAATTAACAATTTTAAAGTGGATATTTTTGCTAATTATATTATCTACTATCTACTACTTACTACTAGCGACACTATTTATTACTAATCGGTTTGAAACAAGTCGTTAATAACTTGGTAAATTAAATTCTTAAGGGTCAATTGGTTTTTTATATTAAAAGATAGTTACATAATACATATAGGTACACAGTGGCAGATGTACAATGTAACCTTTGTATTAAAAATATTTGCGACTATATTTTCATACCATTGTTACATTAAATTGGATACAGTAATTTATTTAAGTTAATTCTTTCTTACAACTCGATGGATTAATGTCGCGAACAATAAAAAGTTAATCACCGCAACAATATTTTGTGATTGGTTCAAACGCTTAAAACAGCCACCCGTGCCACAAACCGAGGCGGATATAAAAATATAATAGTAATACATTTTGTATATTTTGCCCGGCAATTGTACCTCTCCCTTGTTTCAATGTCTTCGTCCTTTTCTTTTTAATTCCGCGTATTTTTATTTGCTATGATAAATTGTAACGGCGGGAGACAGGGGTGGGTGGGGGCCCCGCCATGCTTTTGTTTCGGTAATTTTTATGTCTGGTGTAGGGCTTAATTGCGCGGCGCTAGGCGGAAGCGTTTTGTGACGATGTGGGTCACAGAGCCCGAATCACCTTACGCCGTGACCTGTTTACCTTGCAACTTCATTATTGAACCCCGATACGCATATTGTCTTCACTATAATTAAAAGTATTTACATGTACCACGATCCTCATTAGTGTAATCTTGCCATAAAGAGATGATTGAATGGATCTATGAAAATTGTGAAACTCAAAAATTACATACATGACATGTACCTATAATATCGAATTAGAAATATTAAAACAATAATTAAAATAGTAGTCAGTTAACTAACTTAATGAAAGGAACTGAATAACATTCTTATCTATACTTAATATTATAAAGCTGAAGAGTTTGTTTGTTTGCTTGAACGCGATAATGTCAGGAACTATTCAAATATGAATTTGAAAAATTCTTTCAGTGTTAGCTCACTTATCGGGGAATTATATATATTCATCACCATTGAAGAATATTTCAAAATCGGGGTATTTTTTCTTTTTGAGAACTTTCGCTGAGTGTTAGCACAAAGTAGCTATTCCGCGTGGACGCAGCTAGTTTAATTATATACCTCTGGTCACTCTCTACATCGTATAGCGTACATGTATGTAAAAATGGTTTTGTTATTAAAGACTCCAGTATAGCACATGATACAATAAAGACAATGCCTACTTAGAAATAACTTATTAGTGCCTGTACTGTACACTACCTGCTTACATGTCAGGTCAGGTTAAAATATTTTACCGATTAGATTAAAAAAATAGTTCGTATGAATACATTTAGACTAAGCATTATATCGAAATGTACAAATTATATAGGTAGATGCCATTAACGCGATGCGAGCATTCATCACACTAAAGCTTAAAACAATTCCCCACTACATTATATCCTAATACTTGAATAATGCCAATTCCAAACATCATTCTATATATATTTGGTAATACGTATTGGAGGGAAAGAGATATAGATATTTGTAAAATATGAATGAGAATGAGTTGAGTAATTCCAAATGGTTTTTAAGGCGTGTAATGTTTCAGATTTCGTGGTGCGAAACTCTAATGTTATAATTTCTATAATTTAAAGATAATTTTCTAACAGCTTACAGAGGAGTAAAACACTCTAAAAACATTATCTAAAAACCTATCAATACAATGTTAATACCAAATTAGATCGAGTTTCATTACCTTACAGCACGAGGTTCCTTAGATGACGTTTAAAAGGAGGTAACATAAACTATTAACATTTACGAGCATTAAAACTACATAAAAATATATTGTAACATTTTAACTACTTTAGTGTCTCTTCTAGTAAACTTGAAATGCTTTAAGACGTGTAGATAGCTAGCTCACTTCAAACCTTCAAACGGTATTTGAGTGGGCTGTAGGAAATAAATAATTTCATTCAAGGCTGTATGGTCAGGATACCTTGGCCTCTTTTTTATAGGAATAAGAAAAAAATAGCTGAAAATATAGATAAATTATTGGTTGGGATTTTTTGCCGCGATCTTTGGCTATTGTGTAGTTGATTTTATTCATAATCTCATGTTATTTGACCTTATATTTCGTAATATTTGTGGCATTTTACGTAATGTGGTTCGGTTATTGTGCACAAATGAAATGGATAAGAAATAATACCATGGAACATGAATTTTGAGATGTTCCAGAAACTCCATGGGAAGTTCTAAGAATACAGCCACTATCTTGTTAAAACATTGAAATTATCACAAGACACTGACTCTAAAATTGGCAATTATGTAATGACGTCTTACTTGGCTGCACGGTCTAGATACCTTTGCCTTTTCCTTAGAATGGAAAAAACAGAAACTAAAAAAAGGTCATTATTGTTTGTTATCATTTTGTTATAATCGATTTAAAATGTTTGAGGAAAATATTTAAATGTGCCTTTAGTATTTTATGTTACAGTTTTTAAAACATTGTTATAAACTACGGTTTTCCAGGAGAGCATGTCACATAGCAGACCTAATGAAGCGTCGAACGACGTCGCTGTAAAGTTATCTATATAAATAAGATGTAATTTTCTAGAATGTGGTATTTGATAGCGTAAAATGAAATAGTTGTACCGTTATTTACATTTGCGGTTATCTTTTTATTTTTTGTGTACTGAACAATTTTAAAATGTTTTTTTAAAATCCAGAACTTGTGCAGCGAGACTGAGAAAATCATAATAAATGTTGTAAAGATTTGTAAAGAGTCTTTATAACTAAAAATTTAAGAGCGAACCTGATAAATGTCCGACCACCACCGACACGCCTATTTTTATTGCAAAGCAACCAGCGCTGTTGAACTCCGATTCCAATCCGATTCAAGATTAACAGCTTATATTGACATACGATTCTAACTTCTCTCCGCAGGAATGGGAGCCTACTACGACAGAACTACGTCCTCATAAAAGTGGTTATACATAAATGAAAGTTACCAAATGACCGCTTAAATAGACGCTACGTGTTGTGGTACTTCCTAATATAAAAAAAATTGTAATGCACCATCAGTGGTACGAGTTTTAAATAAGCCCTCCATACGATCGTATTCATCTTCTATGTACATTATTAATGTTAAATCATGATCGCACTTGACTGTCTATGTGCACGTGTCTGTTTAAAACTAGCGCGAATGTGTCTGCTTAATTGATTATCTCTACAATATATTTTACGAATAGAGGAAAAAACATAAAACAATTAAAAGCAAAAGTACACAAAGTTAGTCATTTATTCCCCTCTCGTGTGCGCTTCACATCGCTTGCCCCACTTCACACACCGCTGAATGCCTAGTGTTTATAAAAAGTGTATTTTTTTAAAACTTTAACTTTACATTAAATGAAGTTATGTTTTCTTTTAGATAAAGGCCAAATGAAACTAATCTACTAAAGTCAAAACTCGTAATCTATCCAATATTGTTTGCGTGACGCACTTATAACGGCAAACCTCTATAATTTTATTTATACTAGAGCTAGTCCAGTGGTCGAAATTCAACTAACTATACTACTTTTTGTAAGTTTCAATATTATTCACCTTCTTTGCCAAAAATTGTATAAACATTGTAGATAGATATATGGAAGAATCATGAAGTATCAGAAATAGAGATTTAAATAAAGACTTTGACTCGTTAATGATAAAGAAATATAAAAAAGTGTGTATGTACTTATGTACACGCGTTAGAATTTATACTTCTTTGGCGTAACAAGATAAAAATCTTTTCAATTTTTTTATCATTCGCCTTATTCTACATTTGTAGAAAAAACGACACTAACAATAGAAAAAGTTGACTATAGCTAACTTCAGGGTGTCGGTTTTTCGTGACGATGTGCGCGTGCATCGTAAAAATTTACTCTCATCATTTTTCCCTAACGCACCAAAAGAAGTATAACTTCAAATCGGTTTCCATTTTTTTTGGTAACGCAAATATTCGTCGATAGCTTCCAAACAAAAAAAAAGAAAATTAGTGACAGGAGAACATTGGTGAAATTGACAAATAGAGTAGAAAGAGGTACTTAACTGTTTCGTCTTCCCCTATCTACGTATAATTGTATGAAGATGGCCGTCAGGCTATAGTAACGGTGATATAAATTTCCATATATCGTCATCACCATAACAACCGCCTTTACCGTCCGGCGTTTTATTACTAAAAAAACGGTCACTTTGTGACGGGCAACGCTCTTGTAGGAAACCGTTGCTTTGGAGTCGGTTGAGCGACTCTGAACGCTGTTAATGGACGTACAATATGCCCACGTTTTGTTTTTTGACTTCACTTGTTTCGTATTGTGAACGTACGATGTGTGATAACCATGCTGGAGTATACCCAACACCTTGTTAATTACGTATCACTCTTTGTGCTTCGCTCACGTTAATTGAAGTTTAATCTGCTCTTTGGGAACAGTGGATTTTTGCTGTGTAAAAGGTATCCCACGTCCTTTCCTATACCTGTGACAACGTGTGTGCAAAGTTTCATGTTGATCGGTTCAGTAATTAAGGTGTAAAAGCGTAACAAAGACAAAGTAAGTCTAATATTATATTACGGATTCCTACTTTTTTTTGTCAAATAAGGCCATTGACATATGAAAACCCAAGACGCACAGTCTCGAATAAAAGTAGCGCTCAAAACCGGCCGCCAAAACTCCCCAATATACATATGTGGTTATAGTTATGTTATAGACTTATGATTTTACAAATTCAACCTTACCTGAATGATTTAAAAGTTATTTTTGCAAGCAACGCGAGACTATTTGAAATTACTTTTTTAATATTGAAATTAATTTTTGTGTGCCGTCTGTGAGACGATAAGTGTGCATCTTCTGTTTTTATATATCAATGAATAAAACGTATGTTTTTAAAAGATTCAATTAATAGGATTGGTATAAATAATATTAATAATGGGCAATTATATTTTTTTGTCGTTTTAATTCCAATACGTGGCGTTTGAACATCATGTATCAAAATATTTTAATGCGACACTTGATAGCGAAATAAGATCATATGCTCAAATTTCATATTGTTCATGAGAAGTGATTGAAAAATTCCTCAACTAATCGCCAATGGATACGTTGAATCAATCGTGTCGTTTAAGTGATACAATAGCGAAATTAACAACAAACACTATTTATAATATCCGTTTGGTATCGTTTCGTTGTACCGTGGTTCATTCTCTACAAGTTTTGTTATCCGATCATAATATCCTGTCTCAATAATATTGTGTTTACTTTTTACTGGAAACGCTATATTATGAAACGCATGCGCAACCATTACACATGTGAACACAAGACGTTATTGTTTCTCCGTATATAACGTTTTTTTTTATTTTACAGCAGTCGCAAACGGCCCGTGGGTTTGGTCAATAAAGTTGCGTAAACGAATTAATATTAATAACGATTTATTTAAATTTATATTTCCCAATAATTTATATTTCCCAAAGTTTGTATCCCTTTTTGAGAGAAATGCGCGAACGGATGAACGTGTAACTTGGCATAATTAAAGTTTATATGGAGGAGAAGTGCAGAAAGCTATTTATTTTATATAAAATGCATTAGAAGTACATTAATTTAATTAAAATATGCATTACTCACACTAATGCTTCAATTTTACACAGCATATACACACATGAAAATAAAAAAGACATTTTGACATCCGTCAATAAAGAACTTCAAAAAAGGTTGCGATAGAGGTTGCAATGCTCGACTGTATGTGTTATTTTACTCTTAGGTTCCAATTACCCTTTTACATTCTACATTCAACAATGATATTAACCCTAATAAAATTCAAACTTAAAAAAATCAATGAACTGTGGTCGAATGTCGACCTCTGGGCGCCCACTAGTTTAAATAAACATTTATTGAAAATACCAGTTTGATTATTTTGTACCCGGTGTCATTTGATACAAACGAAAAATTCATCAGAATGGGAATACCGTATGCTACAATTCGATTTTTAGAGGCTTGTGCATTTTGCAACGTGTAAAGAGAAAGTTAGTACTTATAAATACACAACAATGTAAATTGTGTGTGTACTTATGTACACGCGTTAGAAGTTATACTTCTTTGGTGTAACAAGATAAAAATCTTACCAAAAATTTTATCTTTCGCCTTATTCTAAACGTTGACTAGAGCTAACTTCAGGGAGTCATGGTTTTTCGTGACGGTGTGTGCGCGCTTCGTAATAACTTCAGGGTGTCGGTTTTTCGTGACGGTGTGCGCGCGTATCGTAAAAAAATAATCTAATCATTTTTCCCTAACCCACCACAAGAAGTATAACTTCAAAAAATAGATCAAAGGTCTCATTTTGCCTTAAATGATTGAATAGAAAATCTATATACACTAGGTGGCCTGGCTTATAATATCTCGGACCACTTACCAGCCTAAATGTTTTTTTTGCGTTTTTTTTTAAGTTGAGTAATTATGATTTATAGATATATGATATTAATAATGATAGCTATACATAGGGAAAGTCGCTAGAATACAGTGCATATATTTAAACATCCATAAAAAGCGATCCGGAGATTTGGTACATACCATGCATCTGTGCAGTTAAAAGTACCGGACACGAGCCTACAAATTTCCTCATCTCGATAAAAACCGATAACGATTTTCATACATTTCAAGTTTAAGAAAAATATGGTTGGTTTTAATATAATTTCATTCACCCGATTTTTTCGTACATTTACACATATCAGTATATTAAAAGTAAACATTTAAAGTAGCGTTAAATATAGTTTTATCTAAACAATGTTTGATTTATGAATGTGTGATATCCATATTTGTGTTCATTGACGAATTTCGATCTACGTCAATATATTACTATTGAATTATAATATTTTCGCATATACCCTTTAATTCGTCTACTTCACACATAATTAAACGGTAAAGAAAGACGTGAATGTAATTTTTCATTGTGTGAAAATGTGATAAACGTATGTACTTTACATGTACACTACCCGAAATGTGTAATAAATTATTGACCAATTACCACAGGAGTACAGTCAACCGCCGTAAAGCAATTCCATGAACTCTTGCGAAATTATTGCAGAACATAGCCAAATTAGTTGAACAGATTTTGTAGATGGTAGAGCCACGCTCAAGCTACTACTGGTTTCAGCATGAGTGGGTCGGCTCGCCCGGGGTAGTACCACCCTCTCACAGAAAACCGACGTGAAGTAACAGTGCTTGCATTGTTGCGTTTCGTTCGGTCAGTGAGAGCGCCGGATGCCCATCTGCCCTCTTCCCCTCCCTTCACCCACCTCCTCTTCCCTCCTTCCTTCCACATGCACACTGTGGTGATCACTTAACATCACGTGACCCACCTGTTTCTTTGCCTCCTATATTATAAAAAAAAAATACATGCGAAAATAAGCTGTTGTAATAGATTTATTTCGCAAATTGATAAAAATAAAATGAATCCTAAACAGAAACTCTTCACTTATCTCGAACAATTACAGTACTCACTATACACCCAAGTATGTGATTTATTAAAAAAAAAGGATAATATATAGATATGTATTCATAATGTCCCACTAGATTCCTTCCGAAGCAATCAAAGATTTATTAATAAAAATTGCTATACGAGTAAAAATTTTCCACTTTGCATGTATATAGGTATGTTAGGAGCGTGCTCGGCAGTGCGTGCATTTTTTCAGATTCAATTTCTGGATGTCCAATTTATGACATGTGATTTCGTGAGTATGCATCCCTTCTCTTTTTTTATATCATAGGAGGCAAACGAACAGATGGGTCACCTGATGTTAAGTGATCACCACCGTCCCTAGACACTTGCAACGTGAGGAGAGTCGCAAGTGCGTTACCAGCCTGTGTTGGGGCGGGGAGAGGAAGGGATGATGGAGGGGGAAGGGGAGGGTAGGTGGGTCTCCGGCGCTCTCACTGACCGAACGAAACGCAACAATGCAAGCACTGTTACTTCACGTCGGTTTTCTTTGAGAGGGTGGTACTACCCCGGCCGAGCCGACGCATTAATGGTATGAGTTCGTAAATTATAATAATCAGAAAACAAAAAATATGGGTGATAAAGTGCTATAGAATATAAATTTAGTATAAGTTATCATTGTACTTATTCTTATGTTCTATAGAAAGATTTAAAAGATGCAATTGAAACTACCTCTATTATAAGACATAGATTTTAACGCATTTTTTGTAGTACTTTTTTTATTAAACTAGGCTTATCTATAAGGCGTAAATTACCACTATATAAAAAGGTTCTAACACCAAAAAGAAATTTACAAAAATAAAAACCATACTCCATATTGTCTGTTAAAAACAGGGCGTTAACAGATGAATCTATACTAATAATATTATAAAGAAGTAAAGTCTATATATACTAAACCGATTTTGAAAATTCGTCTACCAATAGAAAGCCACGTTATTTGTGAGTGCCATAGGCTATGTATTGCCCCGAAAAATGAAAAGACTTTTGTGCGGAAGTCGGATTTCCAGACGTTTCTTACGAACGCTGCCTTAACGATGAGACATATATGATTGAGTTCCATAGAAAAGTTGTAGAGCTTGATAATACCTATAAAAAAGTCATCGACAGCATATGTCTAAATGTTATATTTAAGTCACAAAAAGTAATTTTTTATAAATGTTTACCGCACATCGAAGCGGGCCCGGGTCAGCTAGTAGTAATACATAAATAAGGGAATTGTTTAAAAATGATGAAAAGGAAGCAGCAGTTTTTATAAATGTGTGTATATTGGAAGTGAGTATAGATAGTTCGGTAGATGCGTGCTTGCGAGACAGAGCGCTGGGGACGCACGGTAACCCCATTAAAACTGCTTCGGCCTCGCGTCCCTCTTCATGAAATATTAAAAATTCAATTGCGCTTCTCTTTATTTGAACCCACACCACCCCGTGGCTCCCGACACGCTTTCGCGTACAATATAAAATGAAATATGTATTTATAATATACAACATTCACCTATTATGTAATCATTTGTGATAGGTAAATTCGAATTTTCACCAGCCTCCTTCGGTTACTTCGAATTGTTGGTTATTTGTTAATCAGTTTATAAGTTGATCCACATTTTAGTGAGATTTATAAATGAAGCTTAATTTTAGACGAGCGATAAAGTTGGAGTTTCAAATTTGTATGATTTTACCTTTCAGTCGCAAAATCTATACGTGTAACTAAGTTTGGACTATGTTTGCCTGAGCTTATCTCCAAAACGGCTGAACGGATTTTGATCAAACTTTTACTGACAAATGAAGGACTCTACAAAGCTGTGTAGGATTTGGATAGCAATTACAAAATTTAACAGGAATAATTTAACATATACAAATAGATCGTGAGAATTAATTATTAATGATAAAATTACAGTCAAACAAGATCTTACATGAGAGAGAAATCGAAGATACTATATGGTTTTTTTTTTAATATAATGTAGCGCATAGATGAAACGTTTACTTCAACAAAACAAAATGAATGTGTGTATGTCAGAGTATAACCAACTTCAGTTCTATATATTTGATTTGAAGTGTTTTATACTTTAAAAGTTATACAAAAAATATCAGCACAGTTATTTTAAATAGTAAGCCGCATATATAATAACACTATGTTATCAAGTTTCCGACGATAGAGGAAATACATTCATGATGAATGGTCGGTACCCTATTGGTGCTTGTATTTTACGTTAACAGTTACGAACTTCTAATAAAAACAAAGATACCTTTGATAATGAAAAAAAACATAATTACTTATATTTCATGCTAAATTAAAGTGTACGCCTTGAGAACGGTTTTTTATTGTTAATTATAGATTTTAGATTATAGGTTCTGATGTTGAATGACAATGTAGTCTAAAATGGTAAACACGCTATATTTGAAGGTGGGCTAGCTTTCCAGTACAATTGCCAGAATACACCAACAATGATGCCTGGCTATAGATTTCTAACTCGAGGGTGTTAGCTAGCCAGGCGGGTATAGAAAAAGCCCTACCACCATGCTTGATGTCTCCTCAATGTTTTCATAAAAATCTTCGACTCGCAATAGGTTTAAACCTACGTCGAACGACGCGGTGTCCTAATATGTTATCCATTAAGTCATCATTGATTCAAGTGGTAAATTACAGAGCAGAGACGACTGAAAAAATTAGCATTATTACATTGTGGGGTTGTTTAAACACCATGAAATACTTATTAAAGAACCGTCACAGTGTCTTAGTTTATCACATAGTCTTTTAATTTGGTCCAATGTACATCAAGTTACTCATGGGCTTTGTACAAAGACTTTTGTTTATAAGTATCATTAAAGTTCCGATGACGTTACATATTATTCCTCATGAGACCCAGTGGAAATCACTTTGTCAAGGTAGCATTATCAAAAAATTTAAAAAAACATTAACTACAATTAGTGCTTACATTCGTTTTCGCGCATACCCTTAACTACGTATGAGAAAGTTTTGGCAGTTTTGTAAACGTGTTTAAAATCAACGTAAATGAAATTCAGTTTTTTTTATCATTCATTTATTCTAGTAATAAAATTTATTGTCAATTATAAAAGAGATAAATAAATATAAATTACGAAATTTATTCATACTTATTGCTTTTTTTTTTCAAACTGAATACGCTATTGACCTACCAAGGTCGTAACAGCTTTACCGGACTACTAAGGCGAGCGCTTAAGGCACTCAGTCGGACTTATTACACATTTTATTGTCAATACTAATTATTAAGCATTTACCAAATAAGATATAGAATTATTAAAAAAGAAAAATTCTAACGGAAATACCGTTTTTGTATAAATATTTAATAGTAGTTCTTTACAAATTACGTATTAAATGTTACTTGAAACATTGAAATTCAGAGTTAAAGTTTTCAAAAATTAATGTCCATCGAATAAGGCATATTTGTAGGTGAAAATTATTTTAAAATAATAACCTAGGACCTGGTAACAACAAAATAAACTAAAATAATAAGGATAAAATTAAAACACAGCACAATACTCGTCAACGACAAAAATGAAAAAAAGAATAGTTCTTAATTTTAAAAATGCGCGCGGGAATCTTAGTGTCTAACTACAGTTAGTGGCCCCTCGTGGTGGCGCGACAAAGGTGAGACCTGCTCTATCTACGGCTTCCCCCGCAACCACTCCACTATAAGGTACTTTTGCACACGAATGTCCATTAACGACGGAGTTGCCAATTCTCACATATAGTATATAACTTTTTCCTGAAAAAATTAAATTAATACTTTTTTTACTTTTTGGTTATTATTTTTACATAACAAATCATTTTCATTATATAGGTACTACCTCAAGCTTTAAATCGTTCAGATAATCGGTAATCCTTAATTGTTTGTTGCGAGTTTGTTTGTTAATCTTTCACGCCTTAAATGCTCAGTAAATTATGCATACACATTGTCAAGAGTACAGAAGAGGACATACAGTACATTTCTTCCAGAAAAAATGTACTATTACCGAAGCATAATTGAGTATACATTAACGCGAACGAAATCGCGAGCAAAGGCTAGTATTATAATATAATTATCATGGCATTATGTTTGTAATACTATTTTATTGTTTCCGGACAAATACAGAGTATTTATTGGAACACGGTTTATCGAAATACTTATAAATGCATTCATATTGAAGTACTTTATACAATAGTAATCAAGTTTTTACCAAAAAAAAGAAAATCATTAGTTATTTAAAATTGGCAACACCGTCCATTGTTGGAGTGAGGAAGGGCAGCCAACTTTCACGCTGAACTTTGTCTGCATGAATTCGGCATTCTCTTTTTAAACTTTCATATCAAACGCAGAACACTGTTATAACGTTTTTATTTTACCCGTTTGTCATTGTCATATTTTGTTAAGCATTGTTTATGCTAATCGAAACTAGTCTTTTATCATTTAAAGGATACATCACTACATGAGCTAATAAACTTAATGCGTGGAATTTTACATGACATATCCTGTAAGCGATTGGTTGAAAAACAATTTAAAAAATAAAATTCGAAATAGATTTACATTTCTATATATTTATCAAAAAGCTATATATTTATTGACTTTGACTATATTGACAAAATTAATATTTAATTTTACCGGAAATATTAACAATTTACTACTTACCTTGAATTTCCAACGGTGTAGAGTGAAATAAAGTTGGGCAATTCTAAACAAATTATATTGTATTGCACTTACCTGGAAACAAAAAAATTAATAATTAAAATCATTAATAGAAAGCCTATAAAACAGACTACAGGCAATTGTTAGTTAAATTTTTTATAAACACCAGTTAAATGAAAACAGAATATTGTGTATAACTTAGGCAGCCGAAATTGAATATACATACACCTAACTTCAATATATATTACAGTTAGTAAAAAAGCTCACTTTTAAATTAAAGTGTATTTCTTTTATTTTATTTCTTTAATGACAACGTATTTAATTCAAACTGGGTAATGGTATAAACAAAAATAAAATATAATAGAATCGATCCCAATGTTTAGAGTAAATCGCTTAATAAAATGAAGATTTCGATTTCAAATTGAAGACTGTTGATTACAATTATAACTGTTTTGTTTCAATTTTTTTATCAATAATAATGATACCGAACAGAACAGGCAAATTTAAGAATATTAGGACTTTAGTAAATATGTTTCGAAGTTTATAGCCAATGGAAAAGAAAAAGAGGAACATTCGAAGATACAAAAGAAATACTAACTAAACGGTTCTTTGGTTTCCGAATTTTAAGGGCCTTCGGTGATTTGGGAAGTTTGTCTCTATAAAATGAAAACCCCGTATTCATCTTTTTTTTTTCAAACTTGTTTGCTTCGCACAGAGGTCAATTGGCAATATAAAGGGAGAGGCAAGGCTTGACGTGTTGCATGGGCATAATATTAAAGTCACCAATATTTGTTAGTCCTGGTATAGATACAAGTCTGAGAGTCGTGATAATTTCAAGGTCTGTTAAATGTCTTAAGATTAGCGATCACATGCTTAGCAAAATTATCGAACGATTTGATTGCAGACTCCTTCTCCATCAAGCCCAAAAAGTTTGGTTTTTATCTTAGAAGACGTATATCTTAATTACTGGAACTGCAAAATGAATTTATCTATATTATTTAGTTGCGTCTGTCTACGTGTTTTTCTAAACTCTGTAACAAATTTTGATAAGTTTTTTTTAACTTCCATCGCTATTGACCTGATAGGTCTTTAAAGCTTCAGCGGACTACTAAGGCGAGCGCTTAAGGCACTCAGTCAATTTTTGGCAACCAGCTCAAGGGCGCACAGTAAACCTCGGCTTGGGCTGTTGCCTTAGTTACGCAACATCACAAATCTAACTAACCTAAACTAAGCATATGCATGCATATAAGAACTATTGAGACACATGTATGCCAACATGTGTACCTCACGAACTCTGACATATATATTTCGTATGTGATAGCTAAGCTAAACTAATTTAACTTAGTTCGAGTAAGGAATAAAATAAAACCCTTCCACCATATGTATCTACTTGTGTGTGTGTGTGTGCACGTATGTGCGGTTGTTATGGAATGTTTTATATGATATTCATTTATCAATTTAAAGAATTTCTTTCACATATCATTAAAATATAATTCGTTATTTGCGTTACTATTTTGTACACATTAATATTAATCCTTACCAAATTAGACAAATAAATCTTTATAACATATTATTTCTGTGAACATCTTAGACGATATCGGAGATTTGAAATTAGACGGAACAGGAAAAAGTTGTTTGCGTTAAGATTCTAATGTAGC
Organism: Antheraea pernyi; assembly: GCA_015888305.1. NCBI lineage: Eukaryota > Metazoa > Arthropoda > Insecta > Lepidoptera > Saturniidae > Antheraea > Antheraea pernyi. Next base: position 90,762 of record MU159046.1, on the reverse strand, counting down.
ATATATGACTTTGATCAACTGCAAATAACAAAGCGCCAAAAATAGATCAAAATGGTTTAGACACTTTTGACACCACATACACCCATGTACAGTCGAGGCGAGTGGCTAGTTATAATACAAGCTAAAGGTTGCCAACACATAGGAACTCATCAAAAGTGGTCGTCTAGTATAACGAGTTTTGATAACATAAGTATATACTACGTTTGCAGTAATAAAAAGTCATCGAACAATTAACAACACTTACACAAGAATGCTGTAAGTGGATCTGCGAACCATAAACCACGTTCATCCACAATTTCGCTAAATGCCTTACATATTCCGGTACTCGTGCGATTTGCGACGAGATTTCCGAGATTTTCCGTCTCCCGTATTACCCGAGGCCTTGTTAAGAATCTATCGGACGTCGAAATTAGAATTTCCTCGGTTGCAATTGCACGAGAGGCATCCATTCGTGTTCGGTGCGGTTAATTTCGCAACCGATGTGTTCGCGCTTGATTTTCGATTTGCTCGGCAAATACTAATTTATTGGAGGAGCGCTCACTTTCCCATAGAAATCGTAAGTTTTTTCTGTCTATCCTTATTGAATGATCATGTATTATACCTTATACTTCGGATCTACGGACTATTTTAAAGATACTCATAATACATATACCAGGTGAAAATTTAAACGGTCACATCCTTCAATCCTGTGGTATTTCATGGTCACATTTATCATAAAAAATAATAATATCAAATCATACACTAATAAACAAGAAATAAATCCTTAGTTAAAGTTTGTTCTAAGACTTTCAAAAGAAAGGGAACGATACTTTTAAACGTAAAAAACAAATCTAGGTTCAATGAACAGCATTAAACGGGCGCTTTCAAGGTTAATCACTACGTAACTGCTTATCGTCGGATAACCGCACGGTCGAACAAAGGAGATCGAGGTGGGGACGCGGGCGGGACTGCGCGGCACGGTGTGATTCATTGCTTTCCTTATTATTACACCAGTGCGTTTTTACGTAAATCAGCTGATGTTGAGTGTATATCAGTTTTGCGTTTCTCGAGATAATTAGGTCAAATACTAAGCACCTATTTTATAAATTAATTTAAAATTTAAAACGAGAATCGAATAATAATTATCCTGTAAAAATATTGCTGGCGACTAACCAGTCGCGCTGTAGAGAACGTAGTCGCGGGTAATTTTTTCAATTTTTTTTAACTATTCTAATTTATAATACCTAGTGTGTGTAATTTATAACACATAGTATTATTGAGTATTGGAGTTTAGTATGAAACCCTTAATATTTTGTGCACATTGATAGAAAAAAATAAGTAAAAAAACGAGTCTCTTGTAATATATTTCCTTCTGCAATAAAAATACCGTAGCATAGCGACTGCAAACGTCTAGCTTATTATGAGAAAAAACCGTCGCAAATTTTACGTTATCACCAGGCTTTCTGTAAAATGTATCAGCCCTTATACTACGTATAGGTAGTCGTTTAATTAATCCCTAAACCTTCGTTTACCTGGCGAAATATAAAAAAAAACAATTATCGCAGAATATACTTTATATTTTTTTTTAAAGTATATCTACCATCAGAAGTTTATATGTTCTGGTTAAATCTAGTTCATTCTTAGCTTGACGGTTGATAGAATTTTTAATCCTACCAACAAAGTATTAAAGCTTTTCCATTACATAAAACTGTAAAAAGCAGCATTTAAAACTCACAATCTTCCGCCATCCGAGGTATAGAACAAAAGGCAGTAGGCAGGTATTATATTTGGACAAAAGCCTTACGATGTCCTCGGGATGGCGGCTCGCGACACGCAGCGCGCGGAAATAACGCGTCCGTCACTAACTTCGAACCACAGAAAAACACCAAAACCATTTGACAGTTCATTTTTGAGTAACCTGCCTTGTTCTTTATGACTTCATAGCTGGGCTCAGAGACAATATGCATTTTTCTGTGTTTTTCTGTACGTGTCAGGATACTTACGTTTTTCCCAACCCGTTCTCAGATAATAGTATTACGGAGGTGTCGAATGGAGCTTCCTTACATTTTTTCAATGCTATTAATTTGTAAGATAAATAGAATACATTTTAAAGTATAAATAAACATCATACCTATTTAATATAATAGTTTAAGACAATATGTCGATAGAGTTATTTATTTATTTAGAATGTGGTTCCGATGTATTAGTTGAAAGTTTGAAAAATCTTGAGGTACCTTCAGAAATCAAAATATTAAATATAATAATATATAAAATAGGCCGGCATGACAGCGGCGACCGGAGATGCATAGTGTGTCACTCGGTGGTCGCAATTGTTTTTGGATTGTACTGTGCTTAGTGAGGCATAGTGCAGTCATATTGCTGTGCTAAAATAAAAAAATAAATTAAAAAAATATCAGAAATTAAATTATCATTGAATTTTTTATCATTGTTATTATTTTCCTTGTTTCCTTTCCTTTATTACTAACATAACAATTAGTATCGGGACGAGAAATAAAATTTAAACAAAGTCAAATTTTATCGATTTTGGAAATTTTATAAATTGATCTTGATCCTTGACATGTCCCTTAAAACATGTTATATTACACCTTTCCCAAGATAACTGATTTTTTTTATAGATATTGTAATATATGAGCCCAGTAGATAAGCAGACGTTGTTCAAGATCTTACAAGTAATGGATATAAATATATTGAAAGAAAATGTGGAACGGTACTGGGATGTTAGAAATTAGGGACGACACTATTATATGCCAAATAAACGAATTGCTAAAAAAAATAAAAACATACCAACAACAGCACCATCAACTGTATCTATGAACTATCTAGTATTTCGATAAGCATAAAAAAATTATCAAGATCGCTCAGTTCGTTTAGCAGATGATGAATTGAAATTACACGCATATAGGAATTTTATGTATAGATGGGAACAATATTAACAGCTATCTTATTTAAATTGAACGATTACTCCAACATGCAACATAATTCCAAAATTCTCTAACTAAAAACGACATATCGGTCAAAGAAGAGATACCGAAAAAGTACATATTAAAAAGCGAACAGTAAAAGGTGATGTTTCGTAAAGGCGTACGCCATAAACAACTTGCGTGTATGACATAAGGCTATGCATACGATATGACCTGTATGCATTATTTCGCAACACGTTATACTAAAATTGTGTCTAAGCACACCCCTGCCTAAACCTGCGCGCACACAGCCGCAAGCTAATGCACACATAAGAGAGGTGCACCCCTATTTGCTCGCTACAGGATGTTTCTTCGCTAAGTTAAAAATACGTTACTTATTTTAACATATCTTTTCACCATAATTATTAATAATTAAGCTGAAATGTATACTTCCCTTATTTCTAACAAATAAAGATATTAAAATATATTAGGTATGTATGTATCTAGGTATGTATCTATTAAATGTAATCGACCAATGTTATCGTAAAATAATTTTACAGTATTACTATATCCCAAAATATTATACAGTGTGTTGTATAGTGTGAAAATTAAATTTTGTCGCCGTATATTCCTAAAAAATAGTACGGCATTGTGAATAAAGGGTCGTCAATCGTTCATTTGCATACGTTGTCAAAGAGCAAAGTTTTAGGATCGGCAACGAAAAAAGAATATGAATTGACTCCCCGTATTTCTAGCTGTTATATTGTGAATAGAGAGGTAACAAGGGCCGGAGCTCAAAGCGCTATCCTAGATTTGAACTTTGAAAATTGTCGAACGTTCAACACTTTTAAACGATATTCAAATCAAGTTTTGTAAAATATTCTGCACACCCTATACGGCGGGGAGCCGTGCGCCACGTCTATTTGTTTTGCCATAGCTTTGTCGGGGCCTGGGACACACAGGTCATTAATTGTTGTGAGCGCTAGCTTCTAATCGATAGTGCACCACGTTCGATTCCAGTTTATATTAATGTTATTTGTACACCTACCTTGCCGGGCTGTCCGTTCTAAATATCGAATGTTATATTAAAATCGAATTAACCTTGTGTTATATGGAATTCAGAATGAGGTACTAGTACGAGCAACTGCCCCCGTCATACGTAACAATGAAAGGCGAATAAATATTTCAGCGGTTGAATATTTAATACTCACGTTAGTTCACACTGTGTAGAATTGTTTGTTTATTTTAACTTTCGATCGCTTTCTTAACTATGGATTAACTATAAATGTTTTCATATATTGTGTTTGTGTTTTTATTAATATGTTTCATGATTAAACATGTGTTTATGTTCATGTTCATGTTTAATGTTTAAACAAGTTAGAGGTGGCTTTTCCGTATCTTGTCGGCTTTAATCACTGAATAGTTATTCTAGGAATTACCAATACTTAATAATGTCACGTGTATCAAAATGATCGTCTAAACTTTTGGGTTTTGTGTGATCTTTTTGAACATATTAGAAAAATGGTAATTTTTCTCACACCAATATAAAACATCTTTTATAAAGGTTTATGTAATATTCATAGAATTTTACTCAGATCTGGGCGATTTAGAAAGTTCAAAGCGCCGTTTTGTAAGGTAATATTTTCTAAGCAATTTTACTTCACAATGATATTCTAATAAACCTTAACGAAACTGTGGGTTATGGTTTACTTAATACTATTGAGTGCTCTATATTGTGAGCGAAAATGCCTTATATTTAATTATTATATTTCAACACCTGATTTTAATATCTTAAGCACCTTAAGATGACGAAGATAGCATATAATAATAGAAAACTAAATAACGAAACGTTTATTATTAATTCAGATGTAAACTCATTCGCGAAATGGAAAAGAATTTGAATAAATGAATCGCTAATTTATTATTGGTTCATTGTATTGAATAAGCGAACGTATAAAGTGCTCTCCTGTAGTGCACCAATTACGTTATCATCAAAATAATGGTTTCCAATAACCAGCAACAGAATGTCGTGCTACATTTTTCATTTTAAAAATACGCCATATAAGTACATGTTTACTCTATCGCTTTATAGTAAGTAACAGTAGAAATAATTCACAAATAAATTGTAAAACACGGTATTGTTTTATCTGTAGCAAACAAATTATAAAAAAGTTATTAATTTACTTTTTTTTATATCATAAGAGGCAAACGAACAGACGGTTCACCTGATGTTAAGTGATCACCGCCGTCCGTAGACACTAACAACACCAGGGGAGTCGTGAGTGCGTTGCCAGCCTGTGTTTGGGGAATGTGGGAGGGCAGGAGGGAGGAAAAGAGGAGAGGAGGTGGACCTCCGGTGCTCTCACTGACCGAACGAAACGCAACAATGCGAACACTGTCACTTCATGTCAGTTTTCTGTGAGAGGGTGGTACTATCGCGGATGAGCCGACCCATTCATGCTGAAGCCGGTAATAGCTTCAGCGTGGCTCTACCTATTTACTTATACTTATTTATAAATATTCAAAAGTAAAATTAGTACTGTTGTCATTTACGTAATTAATACATGGTGCTTTTGTAAGAAGAGCCACGACATTTAATGTTGTTTAAAAATTATGTTACAGTACATAAAAAGTGAATCAAAACAATGTGTACAAGATTCCATCTATTGTTCTCGGTGTGTTCAGATATTCTATTTATAAAACTTTTACACTTCACTGAAAGAAGTTGTATTACTGTTGTGTGTTTGTTAAGATTTCAAAACACCATAATGTAATGTCAATTTCTGTTAAAACGTAAACACACATTGTTGTCGCCATTTGTATGCAAACACGAGAGGTATTATTTATAAAGCTTTTTTTTGTCATTTACCTAACAACTTTTTACACGGAAACTGTAAATTATTTTCATACCGGTAACAATATTTGAATTCACTTTAATCTATTTTTTAATAAGCATACTTTCCGTTTTAATATTGGGCACGTGTTATAACATAATTCTAAAGATTTTTAGCGGTTAGTGATTTTGGAAAGAAACACGGTGTGTTGTAAAGACACGCGATATAAGTGACAATATTATATTACAGGGAAATATTTTAATTTAAAAAATACTACAAAAAGCCAACGTTACGCGGTGTTCTCAGGCGGTCACCCATCCAAGTATTAACCGCGCCCGACGTTGCTTAACTTCAGTGATCGGACGAGAACCGGTCTTTTCTACACTCTACCCTATAAAAGAACTTAAATAAATAAATTCAGAAACTAAACTATGTATATACGTATGCAAACTTTCCTTTGAACAGTGTTGGAATCTCGACGCAGTAGATCACCTAACACTATCATCGAAAGGATGAAAATAATGATTTACATGATTCCCATTATTTATATTTATTTCTATCTATTAGTGTTTTATATTTAAAAATGGAACGTTTTAATTTTTGTAAATAAAAAAAACACCGAAAGCAATTTTGTCCATAAATTGTTTCAAATAAGAGTTTCCCGTCTGATCGTCTTTCATTTCATCAATTTCGTACAACGGCAGGCGATCCAATAGTTAAGGTTTTCATAACAAAATTGCCTATGTGTTATCCTCGCCGTATGTCCGAGGTTGCGACTTCAAGGGGATTTTGACAATTTCCGCTCAGACGACGTACTCGATGTGAAAATTGAATTTGGATGTATGACAAGCCCATGAGCCCGAGCTACAGCTGTGAGAGAAAGCGAGAGCGATGACATAGCCTACAAAAGTGTCGTCAAATCGACTAGATGCACTGAAAGTCACAGATTATGTTATTTCCATATTAATCTATACTAGTTCTACATATGTTTTCTTTAAAAGATAGATATCATAGCTTAAATTATGTGTAAAAGGTTTTTGCTTGGATCCAACTGATAAAACCGAATATGGGCACAACCCCATCCCTCAGTAGCGCATATTAGAGTTTACCTATACTGTATTTATTATTATTATGAATCTATATATTGTCTTAAAAGGCTTTTAAGATCATGACTTTAGCATTAGTACATTGTATTATTAAAAGGACTTCTAAAGTGCACGCATGACTCGCTACTATTTTCAAGGTCGAATGTCTCCAAGAACGTATTTTTGACCAGTAATTATTGGTGTGAACTTACTTGTATTTTGTACTATACCTAAACCAATTGATTTTAGGTTTAATTTGTTATCAAAGTCATGTTACCTATAACTATGTAACATTTTTTATACATTATTTTTTTTTGATAAATATTCTGCAAGGTATTTATTTACTTTTGCCACATAACAAAACCTCATCTCGTAAATAGTTAAATTATATGTAAAATCATGAAAACTATTAATCATGTAATATACTTATTACAAAAAAAAAAATGAGTGCGTGTAACCGTCACACGCGACTGAAGTGAAACTTCTTTGAAATTATAAGAGATGGCGATGAAGTTAAAAATAAATACATAATATGAGAATTTAATAATATCTCCTGTATTATTTAAGTTCCCAATTGGCTGATAGATGACACTACAGATAATGAAATTTTGAATTAATTTGTTACTTACTTACATTGAAACCAGATGGCAGCATGGTCGCGCTCTTATATATACGTAATTAATTGTATTGTATGATTTATATAATTAGTCGAATTTTTTTTTCAAAAATTTCGATTGATTTGTGTATAAACTATTTATTGACAAAATCAAAAATGTTTAAAAACCGCACGATACAGAAACGTGACGCTATATTTTCGTAACGAACATCCGGTGCAATGTCATTCAACTTCAAAAATATTAGAACAATTGTTAGTAATTAGAATACACTTTTAGTCTTGTTTAACACATTGGCTGCAATGTTATATGACAAACAAATGACCAATCAAATTTAAAGAAATAATTTTTTTGTAAATCTTTAAAATGTCAAATGATTATTTGAAGTCAAACAATAGTTGTGCCTGAACTTTCATCTCAATAATCCGTTATATTAGGAGCAGCTTCAAAACGGAAGATTCATTTTGGCATTAATTATCAATTGACGAGAGTGCATCTGAAGGCATATGCGGGTGCCATGTCGCGGAACCCGGAGTACTCGGTATATCGTGTTAAATCAGAATTTCAATTATTGAACCCAAATTTGCGCTTCACGGACGTTGTTGACTGTAGTTATCTCCGCTGATTTCAAACTGAGTTTGAGTAAACTTTCAATTTGTTTATCACTCGTAGCCGCGCGTGATTTCTAACACGTTAATTTCAATTATACCTAAATATTGATAAGGTGAAAACGGGGATCAATATCATCTTACAAATACCCAGCAAACAAATTCTATAATTATATCAGTATTTGTGAGCTTAACCTTCCACATACATAACCACCGACTTTATTTTTTTATAGTATTAATATTGATATTAATTTATTCCTACAGCTCTCCCCTCTTTTTATGATAATGTTACGCTTTTATGTACAGCATTAATCTCTGAAACGGTTCCTAGAAAAAAAAGAACTATTCGGGGATTTTATTGAAAAAACAGCAATACTTGCGTAGCTTTTTGTTTTGAGCCGAAGTGTTGTAATCGGTAACACATAGTTGCATACGAGACATTCTAAATCGTCCCTCAATGCTAGCAACAGCCTTTTAATGACTAGAGGGACATCTGAAAAGTTAGCATAAAGAGGCATAATTACGTGATTTTATGTAATATAATTGAGATATATTATAGTAAAAAATAGTATACATTCAATTTTGTAACATAAATCGTGTAATTAAAAACCAGAAAAAAACTATGCATCATTTACAATAATAAAGTATTAAAAAGTCCTCATAGAATTCTATTAAAGTAGCATATAAATTTATCGTAAGTAATGTAACCCTAACCCATCACGCGAAGTCGCACCATATAGATAGATAATAAGTATGTAGTAAAAAGCATTAAACCAAGTTGTAGAATGTGAAAAAAGTTGGACAAGTAGGTAGTGAGTAAAACTCGATCCCTGAGGATTCCGTACTATTATATGTTTCACATAATCCTTTGTAATAGGTATTATCCTTGTATAGTTCAACAATTCTTACATGCGATGTGTTTTTAAGATGTAAGAGATATTATATTTTGGAGATGTTACTATATCTTTGCCGCAAATACCAAATAGAGTTAAATATATTATTTTCTGATTTATTCATAAGTTGTGCCAAAATACCTTCCTTGGTACTAAATTTTATTACCGTAGTTCTCCAGGACGTCTTTATATGTTTTACTAATCAGCAAATGAATGGGTTCTTTAGTATAGTATAGAAACTTGATATTTTTCAACAGTCTGTGATCCTGAATCGGAGCTTCCCATGTTATTATATATTAATATCGACAAAGTATCTTAAGCCTTAATTACCGTTCTCGCTACTGAGAAAAGTACAAGGATAGACAGGTAAATAAATGAAAAAGGAAGTAACCTTATAAGGGTTCTGATTTTTTATTACGAGGTATGAAACCATAAGAAATAAAATGTTAATTGAATTTTATTACATCAATGATTTCCCGGTCCTTTCGATAAGAAATGAAGCATTCATATATTTATCTCATACATAGTCACATCGATTGATGTAGTTTTAAACTGAAACTACCAATGAAATGGAACACAAACAATATGCCAGAGCTAAATATTTAAAGGAGGGGCCAATACGCGCCAATCTCGTTAATCGTAGAGAATTTACTATACCGCGTTGCTTCACGGGAAATCAAAACAAAAACAACTTTTCAATCGAAAATGACTTAGGTACTTCAAATTATATTTTCACAAATATATTAGGACGTCGAAAGAATCGTAAAAGGGCAGTTTTAATAAAATAAATAACCGCATGTCAATATGAATAATTTGATCACTTCAATAAACAGGATAAAAAGAAAGGGACTTTCCTGTACCTACATGGGCAACATAATAGCTTGGTTCCCGTTGTTGTATTTGTATTGCGTACTATTTTATTAAATCTACTATTTCTTCATAAACGCGATTTATTTCGGCCCAGAACACTTTAAACTCACTTTGATAATGAGTACAATGGGCACATCATGCCCCGCGGACATCAGTACTGGCTCATTGTGAAGCTTGCGGCGACCATACGAAGTTTCTATTGTCGCTCTGTGTAAAGTTTGAGCTATCGACAAGCCGATAACGAATGACGGCCGCATTTGTTCAAAGGACCTCTCTGACGTTCGCTGGATTGTATCTGTGTTGTCATGCACATCTCAATGATTAGTGTTAGTTCAGCTGCTTTATTTGTTAGCAATCAGGTCCTAATTACCTATATTACCATCGTAGTTATCTGGTTTTTAACTGTCCTACATAAGGTATTTGTTACTAAAAATTATTAATTGATACATAAAGTAGAGTATAAAGTATGTAGGCCTTTTAATACCATAAAAAAGACACAAAATATTTATTCGTTTATTGTAAAGTAGTATACTCAATAATTAACATAATGTATAATTTATTATACTTAAAAAATGAACACAAAAATTTTCAGTATTTCTGAAAATTACGTCATTCCAACTTTGGTCATGTTTTGGTACACAGTGTTGCTTTCGCTATATTACTTTAAATTAGATTATTGCCATTATTTATAGTCTAAAATATGCATATTTAGATAGGGTGAAAATTAAATTATCTCAACAACACTGCTTATAACGGACATAAAACGGTTAAGAGTTCATGTCATTCGTTCGGAAAGTTTCGGGTGTTTCCGTGCAAGTTTGTGACGTAGTAATTATTTAATATCAAAAGTTTGTGCATTAACTCGAGTTCCGTGCGGATAAAACAGGTGTGGAATCGTAAGGGTGGCTAAATGCATCTATTTATATGAACTTTTTTTAGTTAATCAAAATGGCGGCCAACACCTGTGGTTCGTTGCGTGTTTCGTATTGAAAATTAAGTGTTTATTGATTGACCTATAATATTAAAATCTCTATTGTACGTTTCTACAAGCTATTTATTTGCATTCCCACCATATTTACAATGTCATTAATAACTACAAAGCATATGCTCGTAAACGTATAAAAAAATTAACAATTAAATATAATTTTATTTAATTAATCTTCTGTAAACAGCCACTTACTATGGTCATATAATTTTATAATATTTTGTATTTTCAGCAAATATTATGCTTTTGATAATGCACAAAAATATTTATCCAAGTATATAAAGATATTAGGACATATAGAAAAAAATACGAATACATATTCAATTTTTAAATAATGACAGTAAATGCACATTATATAATTAAACGTTTAGAGAAAACAATACTATTGATGAAATATAACATAGCATTTTAATATCAGTTATCAGAACTAACGAGGAAAGTTTCCTAACTACATACGCACATAACACAAGTCGCATTCGAAATTGTTTGCCCGTCCTCAAGCCCTCGTTGATTATTAATGAATATTGCAATACATATAACGTATCTACTTAAATATTAAAACGCGTAGTTCTCGTGCCTCCTGTAATGGGCATACTGAATTATTTATCAGGATTTTATGTCTCGGATCGCGCCCTTCCTACTAAATAATATTTGTGATACATTTAACTGCGGTCGCGTAATACGGTACCACCTACCGACCATTTACGTTCTCTTTTATTAACAACTAGCTCGAACTGTGAGTGCGTTCAAAAGTTCTAAACTATTAACACATATATAGGTAGCCAGTTGTAATATAAGTTTGGATTGAAATATTTTATGTTTACTATTTTTTATACAGTTTTTGACGTGATAACGTCTTATAAATTCACGAGCGCCGGCTGCACGCACGAAAAAGCATGACTCATTGTCACGTTCCGCCTGAGCCGAGCGTGCAAGCGAGAGCGCGGAACAAGCTATAGAGAGGCACGAGCAGTCTAAGCGTTCGTCTTGTGACGCGTCTATCTATATATAGAATAATTTAATTCATAAAAGTTTGTCATTTTTCATTAATGTTTTCTTATCACGTTATCACGTAAAATTATCGTCCGTAAACCGACTTTACAGACAACCAATTTTTTCTGTTAATGACTATATTTGATATAATTTACGATAAGAAAGTTATTTTTACAAGTAACTTTAGATCCGCTAATGAATATCTAATTCTAGATTACACCAATAGTTGTGTTTAACTGAATAGCTTTTATTTTTATAGTGCCACCGGACATGATTGTGCTTTATATACAGTAAGCGCTGTATGTCCAATACCCAGATATAACAACGCCCTTAGATAATTGAGATATATGGAAGGCGGTCATTCTGCAAAAGAAATATAAAAATAACTAACAAATATTAAACAATTAGATTTCATACCTATACATATATATAAATTAACAGCGTCAACGCATTGATAAATACCTACTCGTATCTATTGTCTAGCTTTAAAGCGCTCAGGTGCACCGACACACCTGACTTGCTTCTAATTCTGACAGAGCCGCCGTGTGGTACACAATGAGCTGGCGGTCGTCTATGCGGGATACATCCAATAGATAATCTCTATCCGAAATAATATTCCACCGTAATACTGGAATTTCCCATATTGCTCATTTGTACAGAACAATAACCACGGTTTGTCGCTACCAATTATTATTATTTTATACATTGAAATAGTTTGTAGTGGATTGTAAGAGTGTTAAATTGAATAACACCAATACCGATTTTAATAAATCACAATTTTACGTACAGAGGACAAAATGCAAAAATATACTTTGCCTACAAAATGTCTTTCTAAACATGATTATCTGTTTATTTTCTGTTTTCTGCGCATACGCACCATACCGCTTGCCCTACTTTACACGTTGCTCAACGCGTTATGCTTATAAACATAATATTTTCTTAAATCGTAATAAATACGTATTTAATTAAGATATCGTAATATTTTTTAAAGATAAGAACCAAGTATCTAAGAATGAAACTAAAAAAATGCGATGGATATTTATCCAGTAGACTTTTGAATGAGACGCGCACACTTTTGATAGAGTGATCTGATTTTAATGAAACAAAAGTCTAAATGTAACTCGAGGTTATGGTTTAAGATTTTCGAGGTAACATTTTGCGGTAAACGTTGTGCTAATTAAATGTTATTAAAGTACTTGTAAAATTATTAAATGTATTTTATCACTTATTCTTAATCACTTGCAATATTTTTTCACAAAAGCTGAAAAGTCGAGACCCGTTAAAGTTACATTCTTTTTATATGTACCTAATAAAATAATCATTGTAGTTTAAAGAATAGTTCAATTATAAGGTACCAGTATTATTATCAAGCTAAATTAGACTACCTAAAGTAATTTCAAATATTAATAGGATAAATATAAATAAAATATTAAATAATAATATACTATATAATTAAAAAATCATGTATTCAACGTTTAACATTATAAAAGACATAAAGTATTCATGTGTTTTTGAATAACCCAATAAATTTCGTAGATGTGTATGTAGTTGCTACGAGTTACGGCACGTAGTAGTACGTAGCTACGTAGCTTGTAGATGATTTCAATCATGTCCAAGGTGTCACAAGTTGATGCTCTTTGGCAGTGTTCAACATGCATCTTGCTCTATGTTATTTCTCTATAATGATTATGTACAATGAACCAAAGTATTTTCCAGCATTTTCTGAAGAATTTCGCTCTTTCAAAGTAATTTTTGTTCGTATAAAATCTACATTATATTTTTGATATAAAAATATGTCTGTACATTTCGTTTATCTAAAAATACTCAGATAATAATAATAGGTTATAAGTGGCCTCGAAAATGTGTATAAACAAATTTCTTAGTTATTATTTATTATATACTAGCTTCTGCCCGCGACTTCGTCCGCGTGGAATAATTACTTTGAGCTAACGCTAACACGCAGCGAAAGTTCTCAAGAGGAAAAAAAAAACGATTTTGGTAAACATTCTTCATTGGTGCTCGGCTCCTATTGGTCTTAGCGTGATGGTAATAGCCTATAACCTGTCTCGATAAATGAACTATATAACACTGAAATAATTTTTCAAATTGGACCAGTAGTTCTAGATATTACCCCCTACAACGTCACAAACTCCCAAACTTTACCTCTTTATAATATTAGTATAGATGTATTATTGAACTAAATTACAGTATAAACAAACACATTTTAAAGATTATTGATTTAATAAATACTAGTTTTCGCCCAGTGGTTGAATTGAGACCAATCATTTCAAAATAGTCCAATAAAAAGAAAAGGTTAAGTGATTAAAGATAAATTTGATTTACAAATTTTAACGCAATTTAAAATATACGTAAAACTTTTTGTGTGTTAGGAATTTTACACTACAAAATATCTTATCAATATATTCAATCGTAAACATTTTGTAATTGTTGGACAAAGAAATTAGTGTCATCTGTGTGTTAGAAAAAAGGAAAATACTTACTTTTTTCTTATTGATAACAACAATACGCTCATCAATAAATAAATACAAATTAAATAAAAAGTACAATAAAATCCATTGAAAAACAGGAAAGCAAAAGATACGGAACTGTTTTTTGTTCGTTTCATTTTATATAGAAATGTTGTATAGTAATAAAATCGCTGTTATATAATCCCGATGTTTTGAAAGTAAATAATTTAATTATTTACTTAGTATGTATTCTATTAGTCAGTCGATCAGTATTTAGGTTCAAAATTATATTACATAGTAACACTTAAATTGATTCAAGAAACTGTAATAGCTCATACACTTCACTATATATTCACAGATCGATCATATCCTGTATAACAATTGACCTACATCCGTATACGGTGACACTGTGCAATTGCTATCGAACAATAATTTACCAATTGATCATATTATCATCAAAACGTCAGTTTAAACTCCGAGCTCTTTGTTAGATCGAGCGTAGGTATCTTAATATTAAGTGACGAAGGATAAACGAAAGATTTTTTATAACACGAAGTCCTTAATATATTATATCTACAGATAACTCTTACTACATATCTAAAATGTACGTTTTATAAAAAAAAAAAGTGTGTGTACTTATGTACATGCGTTAGAAGTTATACTTCTTAGGCGTAACAAGATAAAAATCTTATCAAAAATTTTATCTTTCGCTTTAATCTACGTTTTGTAGAAAAAACGACACTTACAATAGAAAAAGTTGACTATAACTAACTTCAGGGGGACGGGTGCGCGCGCATCGTAATAACTTCAGGGTGTCGGTTTTTCGTGACGGTGTGCGCGCGCATTGAAATAATTTCCTCTCATTATTTTTCCCTAACCCGCCAAAAGAAGTATAACTTCAATAACAACAAACGATTGCCAAATCTATCAAAAAACTAGCGAAGAGTTATTTTAAAATTAACATTAAAAACCACGATAAAAAATTCACAGACTCATGAAGACAGTTTCATAGAATATGTGTCATTTATGTAGGTCAACTTCGATAGTCAAAACGAGAAATACATTCTTTTAGTTTGTGGAATCTGTCTAGTTTCTGTCTCTTAAAAGGTATGTTGTTCAAATGTTGCAGCATTTCACTCACAGAAATGCTCACAGAAAAATTGTTCAAAATCTCTAAATATAATGGTTTTTACAATGGTTAATCATTTTTGGTTGGTTTTCTTGTAAAATTAATTCATTATTCGCACAAGAAGCGACTTTTTATCTCCATTAGTTCTACCTGCAGATAATATTAAAAAGAAATATACCCTATATTTTGTATTATATACATTTTCACTTACCGATTTGTAATTCTTTTGCTTCATCTAAAAAAAATATCCTATTAGATTTTCAGCATCTCATTTATACTGTATTAATCTATAGCAGGGTTCGGTTAAACCCAAATGCATCTTACATGTTTATTGAGGTGAAAAAGTCTTTAGGCGCGTTTCACGGTATTTTTTTGGCAGGAGATAAATTTATAACTTCCTATCATGACATGTTAGTAAGCGTGACCGAGCATATTGCGCTGGCGGACTTGTGTCAGACTTGCAACGCGAAGTATAAGAATCTGTGTACATTTATTATTGATGTATTGAGACTGTGCAGTCCATTATATGTTAAATGAATTAATAAACTGTATAAAAGAGTATATGATTACCAATACATGTGAAAGAGAGACCAATAATAATAATAATAAAAATTTGCAAATTATGAAATTTAAATAATTTACACTATAATTAATTCAAAGAATAATTCAAACACATTATAATTTCTATTGCTTTGAGTTGTCACTTTTGTCGTTAGTCCTTAGGATTAACTCGACTTTTTTTATTTATTTATATTATCGATTATCGAATTCAGTACCGTTAACATGAAATATTATATAAATGTTAATTTACTTTGAGAGTACGATATTATGTAGTTGATTCCAGTGGAAGATCGTATTAAAGGTGGACGTATCAAAAAATTAAATGTAATAGTGACTCGTGCTAACTTTGTGAACTCTTGATACGGGTTTTAAGTATGGTAATTAGTAAGAATATCAATAACCTGTGTTCTTAGGACATTAATACATGCCCGTATATTTCAAAATGTGATAGTAAAACATTTATGCAACGATAAACAATTAAACTACCTATACAAACGCGTTTTATCTGTTCAAGCGTTGTGTACACGAGTAAAGCACCGCCCTCAGTCTAATCACGTTGGTTCTCATGAATTTAGATTTGGGTGACATAGGCTGCACTCTAGGGCTAACAGTTTAAATATTTCTTACAAACACCAATATTGCACCCGCTAAATACATATTACAACATATTTTCTACAAGGAAAGTGCCGAAGAATAAGCACAAGATTTTGACTCTAGCAACCAAATTCCAAAACCGTATCTGTGCACCTTTATTAAGAATGTATACTTGTAAGTACAAATGAATGATACAGACATGCAATCATGAACATTTTACGGGATAGCAAAGATGAAAGTAACGAAGTGAGTAAACTACTGTGAGTTATATTACCAAAGTTTTCCGCAGGCCGGCATGACAGCGACGACCGGCGATTGATAGTGTGTCACTCGGTGGTCGCCATTGTACTGTGCTTACCATCAGGCATAGTGCAGTCATTTTGCCGTGCAACAAAAAAAAAGTAGATACAAAACATTTCCTTTTAAGTAAATTGATATTAAAGTAAAACTTTAAACCTGTTAGTTATCTGTATGTTACCAAAATATTTACCAAAGCCTGATTGAGCTTGATAGAGTGTAACGGAATACAATAATAGTATTTTTTAAATTCTAGTCTATTTGATAACGGTAATCATCTAAAACTATTAGACGAATTTTCATGACATTTTCACAATTAACTTGAACGAAACTTGAGGTAAAATATAAGATCTATTTCATCAAAATCAGCGAACGAAAAAATTAAATTAAAATCTTCGAAGTTTGCGCTAGCTTAACACAGTTAGTAGAAAAGTCAAAAGATGGCGCTCCATTACTTGTTTTATAGACGCCGTGTTGTCAGTGTGGATGTAGAGTCAGTTGTACTTTACATAGCCAGTCGTATGTGACTATACAAAGTTAGTAAAATATGCACGCGCACTTTTTTGTCGCTTAAAACAACAAAGGGTTTTTATTTTATTTCTGTATTCGAGTTTGTCACCATTGTTCGTAAAATATTCATTGAAACACATTGAAAAAATATTCATATTCTGTTTATAACATTTGGTAGCCCTATGTGCCTATTTATTCTACGTATTGTCCGGTTGTCTGTGATTAAATTAATAAATAGGTGGAAAATAATGAATTCAAAGATGTTTCTATTTTAGTGTTGATTTTCAGCGACGAATACAGATAGGTGTCTTTTATTAAATTAAATTTTACTTGTTGCTTTAACCGCGTTAAATAGATATATTGTTATTGTTAAACTTTCGAATTTTTTGTACTGTATAAAAAACTAAATTGTTTAATAAATTTACATTTCCTGATCACATCACTAAGTCGAAACGTCGAACACATGAACCCAACCGTATTTTTATATTAGTTGTAAAAAAGATAATTAATAATTATGGGTTTGTTTACCTTCTTGTTAAGTTCTACTGCCTGTTCGACTCATCACGAAATTCCTAGAGCAGTAACTCTTGCTAATATAAAAAATGTAGGTATGCATTGCTAATGTGAATAATAGTAAAATTATAAATGCGAAAGTGAGTTTATCTGCTTGTATCATCTTTACGGTTGCTGTGTCTTGAAAAAAAAAATGTTCCTGTTTAAAAAAGTGTTTAATTAAATTTGATGAGATTTATCAGCGATATCATTGTCCGAGGGCTGAAAAGAGCGAATACTTTCGACATAAGTATAATTTTAACGCAAACGTAATTAGATGTAATCCATCTTCTACCTATCGATTTATATAATGGAAATATAATTCCTTTGAAGATCTATCACTTTAGAGCTACTATACCTACCAGGTTAGGTCCCGCTCGGCAGCAGCTCAAGCCTAGGTCCGTTCCCACACACACACAGCGTGGAGCCCTTGAGTACGCTGCTCGCGCGAATACTATGACATAAAATCTTTCATCATTGCAACAACATTACACATATCACCTCTACACACGTGACCCTAGGCCCTACTTTTTCATGGGCCTCGGCGGGGGCCACCTCCTGGGGCCTACATTGTGGTGGAAGGCGCCCGAATCAGGGTGGGGACCCAGATGAAATATCTGGGCCTCACCCTGGACGGGCGCTGGCGGTTCGAGCCCCATTTAACGGGGCTTGGACCGCGAATTGCTGGGGCAGCGGCGGCACTCGGCCGGTTGCTCCCTAATATAGGGGGGCCGGGCGCCGGGTGCCGCTGACTCTACATGGGAGTCGTGCGGGCGATGGCCGCCTACGGGGCACCGGTTTGGGCCGACGCCCTCGATGCCGCCAACGTGCGCGCGCTCCGTAATGCGCACTGAGGGCGATCCGGGCATACCGAACGGTGTCCTCTGCGGCGGCCTTCACGCTCGCCGGCTATCTACCCTGGGAATTGGAGGGAGGAGTTCTCGCCGCCGTGTACGAATTCAAGGCGGCGAGGAAACGAAGTGGGGAGCCTCCGGCTCCCAGGGAGGTAGAGGGGGAGAGACGGCGTCTCAGGCAGGACGCCGTCGAAAGGTGAATGCGGGACCTGGCGGACGCGCGGTTCGGGAAGTATATGGTAGACGCCATCCGCCCGGTCCTACGGGATTGGATGGGGAGGAAGTGGGGCTCCCTGACATTCCGACTGGTGCAGGTACTCACCGGACACGGTTGTTTCGGATGGTACCTGCACCGGATCGCTCGCAAGGAACAGGCGTGGCGAGCAATGGCCTCCTTCTGCGAGGAGGTCATCTCGAAGAAGGAGGCGGCGGAGAGGGCCCGTCAGGCAGACCCGCTAAGTGGCCGTCTCCGCCAACGGAGGACCGGCAGGAGGAGGCGGCGCTTTGCCCAACTCCTCCTGCCACCGTAGCCGGACCTGAGGGGATGGGCCGGAGGACTCATCTCCTCACTGCACAGGTCCGGCTTTCTATAGGTAGGAGCCCGGCGGTCACCGGGCGGACCGTTGGGGCGGCTCTACAAGGTAGATTAGCTAGAACGATCCCTTGCGGCCCCAATAATACGGTCGGACGGTACACCGTGGAGTTTTAGTCCGGGCGAGTCGGACATAACCCACCCTCTCCCCCGAGAGGGTGGCGTATCCATAAGGGATTACCCCACGTTAAACAAAAAAAGTTAGGTCGCGAATTGCATGAACTAGCCAACAGCACAAGCCGAGGTTTGCCGTGCACCCTTGAGCTAGTTGTCAAAATAGAATGGGCTGAGTGCCTTAAGTGCTTGCTGGGCCAATAACGTAGTCAGTTAGATAAAAAGAACTACTGTACGTGTCGTTATAGGACTATAACCATTTCAAGCGGATTTTTTCGGAAGATGGTTCTAGACTATTTATGACCAACGAAGCGCGCGGAACTACACTAGTGTAGTATAATTATAAAAATCGCAATACATTGCATATTACATGAATAACTATTGTTTCAATATATAATTAAATATAATAATTTCATTGAGAAACTACGATAATTATTATAATTATTTGTAACATCTAGTCACGACAGCAAAAGAATGCGATGTCACGCGATTATCATAAGAAATATACATAAAAATTGTAATTACAGTCGTCCGTGCATCGTAACTATGTTATAAATTACGAGGTTTTAATGATATCGTCATAAAATATTATAAGATTGCTATATTTGAATAATTCTTTTAATTTTTATCTTTAGTATATTTAAGCTTTCCTTTAAATTATTCAAGAAGAAAAAGAGATATATTAAGTAATACAGTTTATTGAATTTGCATGTGAAATTGTTGTTTCTCTTTAAAGTATGGCACTTGTTTATACATGCACGTTGTGAAAACCAATAATTTAAAGTTTATAGAAGAATAAAGGAAATCAGTACAAAATGACATTGAGTTTTTTTAAGATAACAAATACTATAAATCTGTAACATGGGGACATATATAAGTGTTCTCGAAAATGAATTATATACATATACATGTCATTTTGTACTGATGTCCTGTATTCTTCTATAAACTTTAAATTATTGGTTTTCCCAATATGCGTTTTATTTTTTATTTATTTTTTCGATATGACTACTCTATTGACCCAGCAAGGTCTTAACAGCTTCACCGGGCTACTAAGGCGAGCGCTTAGGGCACTCAGCCGATTTTATTTTGACAACTAGCTCAAGGGTGCACGGCACACCTCGGCTTTGGCTGTTGCTTGATACATGCAATTCGCGACCTATGTGAGCTAACCTAAGCTAAGCTAACTATTCATACATATATGAGTTGTTGAAACATATATGTGTACCAAGCATACATACCTCAACAACTCTTATATATAGTTCGTATCGGATAATATTCTAAACTATTTCAGTTTGATAAGGGAAAAAAATAAAACCCTTCCAATTGCCTGTGTATGCGTGTATGCGTGCACGTGTGTGGAGGTGATATGTGTAATGTTGTCGCAGTGATGTAAACAAAAGATGGACATTAAAGACTACTATATGGGAAGGACCAAAAGGAAAAAGGAGAAGAGGGCGTCCCAGAAAAAGATGGATAGAGGACATACAAGCGATAGCAGGAAAAGAATGGTTAATAAAAGCTAAGAACAAAGAGGTCTGGAAAAAATTGGAGGAGGCCTTTACCCAAGAAGGGGTTCCGATCGATGGCATGGACATCAATAACAGTGTTCAAGAACTTTTATAAAATTATATAATTTACAATATTTTTGCTATTATATAAACGTAATTTATCTTAAAAAGCATGTATAGATCGGAAATAAATGGGCTTTATTATTATTCACTCCAGAGGATGTAGATTAAGCTCGGGTAAGACTATAAGCAGAAAATAAATCTAATTTGAACCAAAAATCTATTTTGAAGCAGCCCTTACGACACTTATGCGCAAATTTTTTTTTTTTTAATTGACTACTCTATTCGCTAATTACAAGATGTTACAAAATATTTAATCTTTGAAGAAGTCTACTAACCTTGTAAAACGGGCACAATATTAGTATATTGTAGTCAGCACTTCACGAAATGTTTACCGTAACAGCACAAGAAATAAAACGATTTTACACAAATTGATACACACCACTTCTTTATTTATATTATTAATTCTTCCAAGATATAATTGAAGAATTTCAAGAGTGAACAACGTTCAACCTTTGTTTATTTACAAAGCGTATTGCGCGGTTAGCTCGATAATAATTAAAAAAAAACACGTAAATACTTGCAACGATATTTGACAGACGACAAACGTGCAAATGTCGCGATGGCGTACCGTAAACTGTCGTCAACAAGGGGCCTGCCGCCTGCGTCGTATTCAGCCCACAGACGAATGAATTTCCCTATTAGTAGTAAGAAGCATTATACAAACAGTCTGCATCAACGCTGGGAACTATCCCTGCCCCACCCGATACGCTCAGGTGTGCCACAGGGCTCCATACTCGCGCCCTCGCTCTTCAATCTGTTCATCAGTGACCTACCTCGGTCTAAACGGGTCGAGGTAGGTTGCTATGCTGACGATACCGTTATTTACACTTCCAGCTTGTGCCCTCCATGCCAGACCTTATCGAAGGCTTAAGCGAAATAGAAACATTTCAGGGATTATTCGATAAATATTAACAATATGGATGGTATGTGTGTTTGCTTGTTGTATCTGATGAAAGCTTGGTTAAATATCGGTGTTTGAATCAGTACCGGGCCTCGTCGAGACTCATTCACCTAACGATGTTACGAGTTGCTACTCATCCTAAATTAAGGCCGGCCCGGTGTAGTTACCATTGCACCTACTGACATTGATTGGGAGCGAATTTCACACAAAATATACACGCACATGTGAGATAAATAATTATTCGCTAACCAGCACAAAAGGTTTTATTTAAATTATAACGTATATACATTGTGATCGAATTAACAATAATTTTTTGAAGAAAAACTTCTTGAATTGGGGAGTTATCTGGTGAATGCGTGACGAGAGCGTTACGAAAACGTGTGATTGTTTTTTTTAAATCGAAAGCTGTTTTAACCCGCTATCGACTGAATAATATAAAAGAGTGAGCATTTTTGAGATCATGTTGATATATGGACAAAGTGAATATGGTATCTATGTTAATTTATATTAGCTAAAATACGTCTTATATAGTTGAACTTTCAAATAATTATTCATTCGAGTATCTTGTGTTGACTTATTATATTTTTATTTATTGTATTGATATTTATGTATGATGTTGTTATGTGTATGTATTGTATATGTGCAGTATATATGTAGTATATCGGTGTTGATATTTTATTTATATATTGTGATAGTAAATAGGTTAAACATTTTATAAAAACCTCACCTTTTACACCTACCAACATTTATCTCTGCATCACCTAATGGTTGACTGGTAGAGAATGCCTTCGGCGTTAAGTCCGCCGTTGCGTATTTAACGCATAATGTGTAAATAAATAAATATTAAAATTAGATGTTGAATGCATATAGAATCATTGTTTATCTTATAAATGATTAAATGGCAATATTAAGACATGCCATTAGTACATTTATGTGCTTGCTGACAATTTTTCAATTTGTAGATGGGTTTTAGTTAATCTCTTAACACAATGCAAATGAAATTTAATGACTATGAAACAAAATATGATATGAATATATTTATTAATCATCAGATTTTATAATAAAAATAGCTAAAGACAAAAAGAACATAGATGACAACATACTGGAAATGATCTTCATAATGTTAACTTACAAAGACTGTAAGTTGAAATTATTTTCAGAACATTTTTTTATACTTTATATGTTACTAGCGAGCCAGAACCGCAGTTATCTATACAAATAATATAAAGAGGTAAAGTTTGTGAGTTTGTGACGTTGTGGCGTTGTAGGGGTAATCTCAGGAACTACTGGTCCGATTTCAATAATTCTTTCAGTGTTATATAGCTCATTTATCGAGAATGGTTATATCATCACGCTAAGGCCGATAGGAGCGGAGCACAGATGAAAAATGTTTCAAAATCGAGATGTTTTTTTTCTTTTTGCGAGCTTCAGCTGCGTGTTAGCGTTAGCCCAGAGTAGTAACTATTACTACGCGGACGAAGTCATGGGCAGGGGCTAGTTGATAACAAAAAAAATCTAAAATTCAACCGCAGCGTCACATACTAGCTCCAATCGTCAATCTAAAGCGTTATTGAATCCACATGAACAAAAAGTTTGTACAAAAACAATGCCCATAATTAAAAATCAACTCTGATATATCCCACGACAGTAATGGTTTATATTTGTCATTTCTCTAATGGAAACGATTTCTGTTGGCAAATAATATATTTAGCAGAAATTAATAAATAAATATAAGTATATCTTCATACGGATAATGCTATATCAAATAACTGCTCATATAAATGAGGAAAGAATCATAATAATGTTAGATGAAGCGTAACAGTAACAGAGGATATCGGATCAGTTCAAAGTCAGTGAAGCATCACCTTTACCGTACTCAATCATACAGACACACACACAACACCTTATTGTACTTATTGGTGAACGACTACTCGCAAACATTTAGAGACGATGGTGCATATTTGCAATTCATGAAGTATGTACGAGGTAATTAACGATTAGTAAAAGGCGGTACAAAATGTTTATTATCATTTTCGTTAGACGATTTTATCGTTAGACGACGCGGAGTATAATGGTACATCTAGTTATGATATTTTGTAATGAAATTGTGCAGCCCATAATATGTCTGATGAATTAATAAACTGTATGTAACTGTTATTCGTAGTGCTAATATATGCGAATGAGAGGATAATGACAATAATTTGCAATTTACAAATTATGAAATTTAAATAATTAAGACATTAATTAATTTAAAATGTCAAAAGAGAACACAGTTTAAATTCCATTGTTTTGAGTTTTCACTTCTGTCAGTAGTCCTTAGGATTGACTCAACTTTTTTTGCAGTGACATTACCATTCATTAGTATTAACGAAGCCATAATATTATAATAATTTGTTATACATGTCTACATTTTATAACGATACATTATTCATTTACCTCGAATCTTGTAACCAGTTCAAAAACCTGAAACTACGATACGGAATACAAACAAAATAATGTATATTACGTAAATAACCAATTTAACTTATAATATTATATATATAATTGGATTACTTCACAATCTAATGGATAGTATGCAGATATATACTCTATTGCGTGGGTAATATGTAGTTATATGCAAGCTAAACCTGAATTGGATGGTAAGTGGTGAACGTTCTCTCCTTAATAGACACGGTTTAGTAGCGGGCAATATTATAGTGCTCTATGTATCGTAAGAGCACGTAACCCGATGTATAAAGATGGGATGTGGTTTCTATTTCTCTATCTATTATTATATATAACTAATATTATAAATGCCAAAGTGTTTCTGTCTGTTTATGTTTTCATGCCTAAATTACTCAATCGATTATCATGAAATTTAGCATAATCGTTGTCAGGAATAGATAAGAAAGAACAGTCTGTAAGTGTAAGTCCATATTTAATAAATATATTAATTTTAAACAATTTATTTTTGGGCTTACTACCGTAACTAAGGTTTCTTTTTTATATTATAGGTGACATACGAACAGGCGGGTCACCTAATGGTAAGTGATCACAGCCGTCCATGGACACTAACAACACGAGGGGAGTCGCAAGTGCGTTGCCGGCCTTTTATTCTATAAAACGCTCGTTTCCTGAAGGTTTGTAAGTCATAATGGTTTGGAAACACCGCCGCTGGGAGTCGAATCCACAGGGCTGACGAGACAACGACGATCTTAATCTCCACATTAGGCTTGAAGACCTGTCTCCTGGATTTCCACATCAGAGAGGTTTGACTACACGATTAACAAATATTTAAATGCAGTGGCGTAAACTGCAAATCATCTCGAGATTACTATAATTCATTCGCCCAATATATTCGTGGTATTTGGAGAACGATTTTGTTACTAAAATGGTATAAAATAAATACAATAACTGTACTTAAAATGCTTACTCTGCCATATATCATTATCATATATATTAATACGTGAAGCCTAAACTTTGTATCCCTTTTTAACGGAATTAGGCGAACGGATGAACGTGAAATTTGGCATAGTTAAAGTTTATATGGAGGAGAAGTGCACAAACCTATTTATTATATATAAAATGCATTAGAAGTACATTAAATTAATTAAAATATGCATTACTCACACTAATGCTTCAATTTTACACAACATATACACACATGTAAATAAAAAATACATTTTGACATCTGTCAATAAAGGACTTCAAAAAAGGTTGTGAAGGAGGTTGCTATGCTCGACTGTATGTATTATTTTACTCTGACGTTCCAATTACCCCTTTTCATTCTACATTCAAAAATGAAATTAACCCTAATAAAATTCAAACTTAAAAAAATCTATGAACTATGGTCGAATGCCGACCACTGGGCGCCCACTAGTATTTATCTTATTGTTTCTTTTATATCATAAGACAATTTTAATATATATTAAATACTTGATTTAAGTAACATCGCTTGACAATGGAGGAAAAACGTCACGTTTATCTTGAGGTACGCGTAAAAGGTTAGTATTGGTGAAAAAGCTCGTTCTTTGTGGTGAAGCACTGATTTCCCTTTAGTAGGTCCATAAAGATAACCGATTTTAAATATAATAAATTTAAATTGCATTAAACTGTTGATTTTCTAAGAAAATAACAAGATTATAACTAATTTACGTAAACAGTATATCTACAATCCGACTTCGTATCAATAGTTGCGTAAGATCTAGATAAACTCTTTCGTAGCTCGGTGACCTGTGATACATGCCCCCGACACCAAATCAAGTTTGGTGTGCCGTATCCCTTGGTAATTTGTTCTAATTGAAATTCAAGCCAATGACACGGCCAGCGGTAGTAATCGAATTTCTCGAAGCACGCTCACCGACTACCTAGTTTCTCATACTATAATACAAATGGAGCAAAATTAAACCAAACTGTATGTCCTATCGTACTAATCTGCGTTAAGTTCCAGTTATAACGTAAATTCCCATTCGCACAAAATATTGTTAAATCCTAGTATTAATAATATACAAAGGAATCTATACAATATATGACGAATGGGACGGATACTTGTATAACTCTGATTGTATTATGAATTTCGTTGCTGAAGATAATAAATAGTAAATTATTACAGTCTAGTTGCATATTGTGTTTAAATTTAATTATGAGCACCCGATCTCGACTTCATAAGCATTAATTACGTCATAGTATAACCTATATCGGTCAGGTAATGTAGCTTCCTATTTGGGAAAACATTTTTGGACTTGAACTAGTACTTTCGAAAATGGTCCCTAGAAAGAAGTCAACTTGGCTTTATATAACAATAGTATTAATTTGGGTGATATATAAAGCATATTACTATTTAACATAAATTTACACCCGGATAAATACCAACTTTATTCTCACAATGTCTTTTGAATGAGAATTTCACAAAGGCCTCTGCGAGATTCCAATTATTTTATAGATTAATTAAGTCACTTTTTCACATCCGTAACACAAATTTATATTTTATTTATGACTTATCCATATAGGTAGTTTAAATAAAAATCTATATACGTGTAACATTGTCATGCATAAGCTCGATTTAGTAGAAGATCCAACAAACAAGTACCTAATGAAGAATTCAAAAACAAAATTGGAATGAATAAATAATTTAAATACTCATCATTATCATACATAGTATAAAACAAAGTCCTCTTCTAAGTCTGTCTGTCTGTCTGCTTGCGATAAGCTCATAAACTACTGAACGAATTTTCATGCGGTTTCCACCAGTAGATTAAGTGATTCCTGAGGAAGGTTTATGTATATAGTTTCTCAAAGTTTTTTTATTATTAGGGCGGGACAACGTCTGCCGGGCTTGCTAGTTTACTATAAAACAGATACTTTGGATGACTTAGTTAATTTACATTACACTAAATGGTTAACAACATTAACTGTAATTAATTATAACAAAGACACTAATTTTGAATATAAGCAGTACACGTTGTAATAAAGTATTAAAATAAACATTTCGTAAATCAGATATTCGTATTTGTCATTTTAATTTAACAAATTTAACATTTACATAATAATATAAAATAAATATTGGACGTGGCCATTTCGAAACACTGATATAGAAATACTTCGAATGCCTTTTACAACTGTGTTAAGTTGTTAATTTAGTTAGAATAAAAGCTATAGCCACTTTTTCAGGTGGTAAATAGCGTTAATTGCGCATTTTACAATTTTATGTATACGAGTAAGTTGTTAGGACATTTTATTTTAATAAGAACATGTTTTATTTTATATGCCGTAAAAAAAGCTGCTCGCAGAACAATGTCTAAATCTCATATTATCTATAAAACTCCTAAATAAATTTCCTTTACAGATATCCTCAATATGTTCGATTGAAAAACACATGTACTAACAAATAATACGACCTCTACAAATAAATATATTAAAATCGGTCTAAGAATAAATTGGGGGACGATATACGTCAACTATACTAAACAAGTATAATGGAAAATTGAATCTAACATCACGAGACTACGATATCTTAATAATATTTATTTTTAATAATAAATATATAACCATGTGAATATGTAAAACACCCATACACAATATGACGTTCAAATAACGCACTAGTAAAAAGCTGCGTGCCTAGAGCGAAAATCGAATCAGTTAACAACAATCCAACATTTAAAGGTAGGTGGGGAGAACACGCGAATAAAGTTCGGTGGGAAAAGTTGCGGCCGACGAGCGACCGAGTAGATGCCCCGCGCCGCGCCGGTCGACCACACAGTGTCCTGTCATAGGCCGCTAACAGGTTGCCAGATTTGCCACTATTTTTACGTGTCCCGCGTGACTTTAGTGATGCGACACGTCGCACCTGTTGTACAACGCATTACTTGTCGACGTAGTGCGGATATACCATAAAAATGAATAATCGAAACAATTATTTTACTTATTTCAGTACTTTATTATTAAATCCCATAAATTATACTAACGTACGATATGTATATAAATTTTATAGCATACTAAACCTGCACTCGTATACATATTTTCAGTTAGATTAAACAAAAAAAAAATTGGTGCATGCATTTCTCGTTTGTTGCTATGACCACATATAACATACATTTAGGCTAGATGGAAACTTATACTAATGAAGCAAATTTTGACTGTCCACATATATCTAACCTTCAGGTTGTCAATTTACAAGTATATTATTGATTCAATCATATGATTATAGAAAATGGTTCATAGTACATGGACAATGAAGTGTAAGTGGAAACAGAAGCGGTAAAAAGAGTAATTACTAATCAGAAATTCGAAATCGATTTCAATAAGACCTTACCATCTATATGACTTATTGTATTAATTACTAACATGCTAAACAATTAATAAATCGAATATATTAAATAATATATTAGTTTATAATATATCAATTAATGAGGTACAAAAATGTGCTGATAACTTAGTAATTTAATTACCTTAGCGATTTTACTAACATTTAATATAAAGTTATTCAGTTTATTTTAAGTAGTTACTTGGAAGTAGTGTTCTGAATAAGCGGTTATCGTTTGCCCTTCATGCGTGTACTATAGAAATTAATTCAAAGACAGGATATTAATTATTAATGCATGTATAGGGTTATTCGAATAGGTATTGCTTATTTAACTAGGTATATTCAATGTTTCGCTTTACAATGTCATGTAACTACAGTAGACAACTCCAATCATTTTCAGTCTCCTGAATACAAACGAAGCTCTTATCATTCCACTGATTCACCATATTAATGCCGCGTCCAATATGTTGTAGGACAATAGCCCTACCAATGCACATCAACGTTCATCTTTACTACCCGCACTCCTCTCTCTGGCTTGTTATATTTAGCATTTGCATATTAAAATCGTATTTCCTTATATTCTTACAGCTTTAACATACCACTAGGAGTCAGGTGATGTGAAACATTAAAAAACAATAATTAAATATATTCGATTGGTACATCATATTGCGCCAACTATCGACATCGAGCATCACTGTGACGCACTTTCAGCGTTCTGATTGCAAATGATCCGCAACGCGCGAACACAACAGCCAATTAAACTGTTTTTACGCGGTCGCCCATTTGCACGGAATAATACCGACCGTGTTAACGCGATTGTCACTATATAGTGCTGATGTTTTAACCGGTCGCATGTTTGGCTCAATGTTGATTTTTGGTTTTGCATAATAGTTTTTACCCGTAGGTATTATAAACCGAACAATTTACTGTCTGCTAATCAAGTAATATTCGGTATTTAATTTCCAATAGAGTTCAATTTGTTATTAGGGTAATAATGAAATGGTTACCACGCTCGGATAAGCTTTTATTGGTGGCAACGGTTTCCGATGATTTGGGAATTGGATAATGTAATTACCGCTTGACGAATGTACGCCCCACGATTATCAATTGAAAATTTGTTACGTGCAAAATTGGTAAAATTACATAGATTTTCACAAAACAGCTACACGCCTATTATATCTCCATGCAAATTGTAATTTCGATATATTTCCTAGCAATTTTACAATTTTTTTTCTTTTTCGAACTGACTATTGACCTAGCGAGGTCTTGACAGCTTCACCGGACTACTAAGGCGAGCGCTTAAGGCACTCAGCCGATTTTATTTGACTACTAGCTCAAGGGTGCACGGCACACCTCGGCTTGGGCTGTTGCCTGATTCATGCAATTCGCGACCTATCTTTTTTTTTTAACGTGGGCAAATCCCTTATGGATACGCCACCCTCCTGGGGGAGAGGGTGGGTTATGTCCGACTCGCACGGATTAAAACCCCACGGTGTACCGACAGACCGTTATTGTGGGGGCGGCAAGAGATCGAACAGGCTAATCAACTTTGTAGAGCCGCCCCCACGGTCCGCCTGGCGGAAGGTAACCGCCGGGCTCCTACCTATAGAGGAGCAGACCGGGTACACACCGGATGCTCCCCCTCGTCCGCCGGACCTGTGCAATGAGGAAATGGGCCCCCGGCCCATCCCCTCAGGTCCGGCTACGGTGGCAGGAGTAGTTGGGGAAAGCGCCGCCTCCTCCTGCCGGTCCTCCGTTGGTGGAGACGGCCACTCAGTGGGTCTGCCTCACGGGCCCTCTCCGCCACCTCCTTCTGCGAGATGACCTTCGCCTGTTCGCTGCCGAACATGACCGAAACCACACTCGGCAGCGACAAATCCACTCCTACCGCCGCCGCCAGAATACGGCACTGTACCCCCCACGCAGCACATTCAGACAGAGTGTGCTGCGCGGTATCTTCGTCAGCGCCGCACTCGTGGCAGGCGGTGGTCGGCTCCCTGCGTGCGATGCGGTGCAGGTTACACCTGAAACAACCGTGTCCGGTGAGTACCTGCACCAGTCGGAACGTCAGGGAGCCCCACTCCCTCCCAATCCAGTCCCGCAGGACTGGGCGGACGGCTTCTACGCTATACCGTCCGAACAGCTCGTCCGCCAGGTCCTGCTGCCACTTTTCGACGGCGTCCTCCCTGAGACGCCGTCTCTCCCCCTCTACCTCCCTGGGAGCCGGAGGCTCCCCACTTCGTTTCCTCGGCGCCGTGAATTCGTACACGGCGGCGATAATTCCTGCCTCTAACTCCCACGGTAGGGAGCCGGCGAGCGTGAAGGCTGCCGCCGAGGACACCGTTCGATACGCCCGGATCGCCCTCAGTGCCAGCGTGCGCAGCGCGTTACGGACCGCGCGCACGTTGGCGGCACCGAGGGCGTCGGCCCAAACCGGTGCCCCGTAGGCGGCCCTCGCCCGCACGACTCCCATGTAGAGTCGGCGGCACCCGGCGCCCGGCCCCCCTATGTTAGGGAGCAACCGGCTGAGTGCCGCTGCTGCCCCAGCAATTTGCGGTCCGAGCCCCGCAAAATGGGGTTGAACCGCCAGCGTCCATCCAGGGTGAGGCCCAGATATTTCTTCTGGGTCCACACCCTGATCCGGGCGCCCTCCACCACAATGTGGGCCCCAGGAGGAGGCGCCCGCCGAGGCCCATGAAAAAGTAGGGCTTCGGTCTTCTCGAGGGCCACTCTGAGGCCCAACTTCCTTAATTCCTCCCCCTGGGCTACGACTAGGGTGTCGTCCGCGTAACAGATGAGGCGTGCTCCGTATGGGAGCACGCCGCGGAGCACCCAGTCGTAGCCCATGTTCCACAGGAGCGGCCCCAGGACAGACCCACAGGAACCCCCCGCCTTGTAGCCCGCTGGACCATACGCCCGTCGCCGTCTACATAGCCGACAATTCGCGACCTATCTGAGCTAACCTAAGCTAAGTTAACTATTCATACATATATAAGTTGTTCAAACATATATGTGTTCAATTTTACAAACAAAAACCGTTACATTTATCTTATTAATACTTTTAGTGTTTTTAGTTAAGTGACATATATACTTTATATATAGTGATTATACTCACACTATTCTTTAATAAATTAAAAATAATACTCTTGCAGTCATATATCATGGAAACCGTACGTCAATCGTCGAAACAGCACTCAAATCTATCCAGAAATGGACGTTTTAATTGAATATCTATAGTGTATGCGTCGATCAAGTCATTTTATATGAGATTCATCACCGTATCCGCACATCGACATGAGGAAGAGCCAGCCTGATTGTGCTTCATTAGTGTTCAGTTGGAAATCGTCTATCAAATTTTTAATTAACGTAAAACAAATATTAATAAAATATCTTCATTGTAATTGATTTTTTTTTATTTATTTGTAGTTGATACTTTACTATATTAATGAAGGACGTATGATTGACAAAAGTATATCTTATATAATCCTCTAATTCTGGCAGCATTTTGTGTACTTATGAAATTGAGTACGATATATATAATTTTTCAGTATTCTTGTCTTTACTAAAAATAACATAGTAAAAGTTATAAAAAAACTCGAACTTTTTCTCAGAACATGCGTTTTCATCATTATATTGCGACATATTTTAAAATTGAGGGTGGTATCCAGCCAGGTGAATTTAGAAAAAGCCCTACTTACTTGCTATGGTTTTCTTCACGATGTTTTCCTTCACTGAAAGCTCCGATTCGCTTACTAGGATTCAAACCTAGGGTCATCGATGCGGTGTCCAAATGCGCTATCAAATAAACCATCACCGCTGCAAACTAAATCATCATCGCTTTAACCAAGCCAACATCGCTTCAACTTAGACATCATCGCTTCAACTTAGACATCATCGCTTCAAGTGAGCCATCATCGCTTCAACTGAGCCATCATCGCTTTTACCAAGCCAACATTGCTTCGACTAAACCATAATCGCTTCAAACTGAGCCATCATCGCTTTAACTAAGACATCATCACTTCAACTGAGCCATCATCGCCTCAACCAAGCCAACATCGCTTCTACTAAAACATAATCGCTTCACACTAAGCCATCATCGCTTTACCTAAGCCAACATCGCTTCAACTAAGACATCATCGTTTCAACTGAGCCATGATCGCTTCAACCAAGCCAATATCGCTTCTACTAAACCATCGTCGCTTCAAACTAAGCCATCATCGCTTCAACCAAGCCAACATCGCTTCTACAAAACCATCATCGCTTCAAACTAACCCATCATCGCTTCAGCTAAGACATCATCGCTTCAACCGAGCCAACATCGCTTCTACTAAACTATCATCGCTTCGAACTAAGCCAATAACGCTTCTACTAAGCCATCGTCGCTACAAACAAAACCATCATCGCTTTAACCAAGCTAACATCAGTTCTACTAATAAAACTACTCGGAGAAAAAACGGTTGACCCAAAATGTTTCTTACAAACGCTGCCTTAACAATTAATTATATATTATTGAGTTCTAGACAAAAGTTGTAGAGCGTGATAATGCCTACAAAAAAGTCAGCAACAGCATATATCTTATCTTCAAGTTTTGTTTTTATTGTCAGGGAGGGACGACGTCCGCCGTGACGGTTAGTATTATATAATTTTAACGGACCTATGATACTTATGCTCGTTGATAACTAAAAGCGAATACAATGTCAATTATCAATATATTAATGTATGTATATATCTATATCAATATATATTATGGATACCTATACGTTTTGCACACGGCCCAACTAACAATGTGAAAAGCAGTCCATAGTCTGTAGTTCCAATCAACGCGTCTAAGCCGACCGAGCTTCCATTCATTGATAACAATATGCTATGCCCACCTACATTTCAATTACAATATAGTCGTATCTGGTAATATTGACATGGCGACATGTTTCATTTGTCGTTATTACCATCACATTTCACATGAAATTCTATTGATAACGTGCACTGTTTCATTATTTTTAAATTAATTATCAAGCTATTTGTCCCGAACGGTCGAGTTCGCGGCCTGATGCACTCAATAAAGTACAAATTAGTGACGAAATTCTCGTGTAAAATTACAGTGAAAATCAGAATTGATATCATCGGTAGGTACAGAGCTACGAGAGTGAACATGCAAATGTATTAAACATTCCACCTTTGACAATGTTGGAGAGCCACTTGTGTAAAATAGTGTGATTCCAATACAAGCCGAAATACTGTTCATATAGAGAGTCACCCTATGTTTTTTACAGGCATAGTCGGTGCTCATAAGGTTATAAGAGCGGATACACATTATACTATATCGTCAGCTTGGACAGCACGGACGGGTATAAATATACATAAAAGCTTTCGATAATCGCTAGGTGATCTTATAAGAACAGAGACTTTCCCGACTTCTAAAATAATAACAACACAGGAAAGAAAACCTTAATAGTTAAGAAGATAGAAATTCACATGCGCTTG
Organism: Antheraea pernyi; assembly: GCA_015888305.1. NCBI lineage: Eukaryota > Metazoa > Arthropoda > Insecta > Lepidoptera > Saturniidae > Antheraea > Antheraea pernyi. The sequence goes on along the minus strand of MU159046.1, from coordinate 56,515 downwards.
ACGCCACAATGCAGCAGATCCGAGTTTATGCAGCAAAAGGTTACGCGACAGGACCGCTAAATTAAAGAGGGATATTGGCAAGGGCTATGTAAAAAAAAAAATCGGAGCACTCCGCAACCGAAGTTGCGAACAGATATAAGACATTGTGTAGTAATAACAAAGAGATATATGTATGTATAAATAATGGTATCTGCACAACTACATAAAACGAGTATTCTCCATTTTAAGTGTAGACTTCAGTAATATTTTTTTGCACTTCCGATTTCGCAGGAAATATAAAAAAAAATAAAAACAAATTGAAAGAATAACTTCTTCAATTTCATTATTGAATGGAAAAGACCAATGAAATTAAAAAATTACCACCCCTTCAGAAAAAAACAGCAGG
>MU159046.1:40134-56004 GCA_015888305.1 Antheraea pernyi | reverse complement strand
AGGAATATTCTGTCGATAAAAACCGGCATGATCGAAAAATATAGTTTCTAGTTTGATTATTTATTTTATCGATTTATTCCTGTCAATTGGAAAATGCACCTCGACTTCAACGTTAGATGCGAAAATGGTTCCGGTAAATACGGAAAATATTTAAAATTGGAATTCCGTTATAATTTCTACTTCAGAGAAAACTAGATTCAAAGCTAAACGAGTGAAATAACTTCGACGATTTATAAATATCCAATTTGTGTTCGCGGTTCGTTTTTATTGAAAGGTTCCGTTCTGTTTGAACTAGGTCAGAAAAACTTGGAACATAGCTAAGTAATATCAATTAATTTTTTGTCTAGATAGACTAGAAATATATATAGCGCTATTAATATATAAGTGCCATTAAGCTTATAAAAAGCTTTATCGATTTTTGCGTTCTATAATCGTCCAGTAACTTTATTTAAAGTGAATTTCTTTAGTTAAATCCTTTGTTTAATGTATGACATTTTTTTTAAATTGTAAGGCAGCATAGAGATTGTACTGCGCCTGATGGTGAGTACAGTACAATCCAAAAACAATGGCAACTACCGAGAGATACGCTATCCCTCGCCGGTTGCCGCTGTCATGCCGGCCTGCGTAAATGTCACTTCACGTCACGCTTGCAAGACCCCATGTTATAATAGGAAGGAGGGAACACACTGGCCGAGAGATTATTAATCTTAAATTGAACCTAATCTTGTCTGTATTGTACTTATTGATTCTATTATTGTAATTTTTTCCAAATTACGTATGGTTTGTATTTTTATCGATACTATTGATATAGTATATAATACTCAGACACATAACTGACAATTACAATTACATCTAATTACTTTATGTACGGGTATCGTATCCCCTATCTCTTCGATTATTAGTAGACCTTACTCGTATCGAAAATTAAAATGTCAATACGCCGTAAATGACGTTTTCCGTGTATACTGTATATTTACAAAATACTTTCCTATATCTATACCACCATGGCATACGATTAGTATGACTTTGCCAAATTCCGAGAGACATCGTTGAAAAATATAACGATAAAAACATATTTCTTAATATATACAGTAAAAAATTCGGACTTTTTAAATTACTTCTTAATAAATCTACCTAATTAAAAGTAGCAAATGTATCTCAAGCTCATCTAATGTTAGAAGTGGTCATCTCAAATTGTGAACTTCACTAACGAAATTAATAGAACTATAGATTTACCTGAAATTACTCATTCTGAATTTTTTTTTGACGAGGACGTAACGTCTAGTCTATTAGTGCGTGTTGGCAAACCATATCCCCCAGACAGAAAAACAACAGCGTACACAATGTCACTATAGGCGGCTTATGTGTGTAATGTTTCCGTAATCAAGGTTTAGATATATTCTACCATGTAATGTCTAATTTGTTGTTGGTTATGCCACCTAAAAAATCTATAGACTGCGAAATTTAAATCGAAACACATTAGAATAAAATTGATCCGGACACTATTAGTAAGTATGAATTTTTACGAAATTTGGCACACAAAACAAGCTATAGTATTACTATTAAGTTAATTACGCATTACTAATAAGTTGCGTGTTTCTAACACTGTGTAAATTATAAAAACTGTAACATTCTAAGAGAATTTATTTGTTCCGCGTAAAAAATAAATAGCGTAGAATATAACGTGGTTTATATGAATTATTAAGTATTTTTAATTAATAATTCATAAACGGTAATAATGTTCCGCTCGGTGGAAAGTTATTTAAATTGTTTTTTTAATGTTAATAACAGCATATGCACTTAGTGCATTTATATTTAATATGTATTAACAATTAAACAGGAACTCTTTTCGGTCGCGTGAAAAAGTAAGTCATTGAAAATTTAAGACGAGCATGCAACTGTAATGTAAATTTTTGTCTAAGTACCATATTAGCGATCGTTTCAAGAATATAAAAGTTGATACATCGAAACATCATTAAATAAATACTTATAGCAAAATATACATAACTAGCAACAGCCTGCGACTTTGTTTGCCTTAAATTACAATATAAAAGATAATATCAATATAATACAACGTACCGAATACAATTGATAGCAAGATAAATATTACTGATAATTTTATATGCTACCAGGTTTTGACCGCAGCTTCGTTTGTGTGAACGTACATTTTGACCTATCTCTCGGGAACAGTTTTTTTTTTTTGCAAATTTCATAATGTTCGGTAGTGTAGTTACGGCGTGAAAGCATGATGAACAAACAAACAGCTTCGCCTTTATAAAATCAGTAAGGATTTAGGAATTACATATACTCCCTTTGAATGGCATTAGTTATAACTCTATAGGACTACCTTCGATTCGGGGTCACTTTGTGGGGGTCGCCGAGGTAGTTGCAGACGGTTGCAGGAGGAATGAGAGAATTAAAAGTTGTTATATGCTGATAATAATTCGTTGTGATTTATTTACAATATTGTATTACTTATGTACAAAAATGTATCGTTTGAATTTTTGTTTACGATTATTTAAAACAATCTAGATACATTCTTTGTACACAATGCCATTAACATCGGTAAAAAAACACCTTTGTTTATATAAATCTTTTGAAATCTAAAAATATTATAGAAAATGTTTATACTCTATCAATAGAGGAATTATATAAGTTTAGTGTGCACAAAAAGACAAAAACTAAAAAAAGTCAGGTCCGTTTTTGAAATCCCGCCATACAAAGAAATAAACCGATAAATAAACAGACAGACACGGAAACACGCGGACAGTAAGATAATCTAATTAACATTTAACGTCATATTCGTGGTTAGTTAATATACGAATAATAATAATATATATATATATATATATAAGAAAGTTTATATCCTAGCCAAGTAAAATCAACGTTAGTGTTTGTTCGTAAATATAAGATTGCAACACTTAATCTATTTTTTATTATTATTGTCATGTAAAATATATATGTCATGTAATTACTAACAGCGCCATCTATCTGTTCTGAAATGTACTACGTCCTAACGATGACGTCACTTAGAATATCTATAAATTAAACATTCATAAACTTGTTAGAGCGTGTTGTAATGTTTTTTTAACGAAGCACCACTTTTATACGCTTGCAACCCAAATAAAGGAACGCAACAACTAAAGTATTTTGGGATTCACATAACAAAGGCAGTATAATCATAATAGTATATACAATAAATTAAATTTAAATGTTGTATATTGTCAACAATTTATAAATAATTAATTATTCTATATAACTAGCGGGCCCAGCAGACGTTGTCCCGCCTTGATTATAAAAACTATCCTTGACAAATTATATACCAAAACGTTCCTCATGAATCACTTTATCCACTGGTGAAAACCGTTTGAAAATCTGTTCAGTAGTTTTTGAGTTTATCGCGAACAGACGGACAGACAGACGCGGTTGTCTTATACTTTGTTTTATATTATGTAATGATATAGTATGTATAAAAAATTAAATAGAAAAATATACGTAATAGTGCCTCAACGGTGTTTTTAATCAACCTCCCAAAGTGTTTAAAAATTACACTTTAAAATATACACACAAGACAGTTGTACAGTTTTGTTTTTTTTTTTAATGTCATAAGTGGCAAACGAGCAGGTCGGTCACCTGCTGTTAAGTGATCACCACCGTCCATGGACACTAACAACACCAGAGGAGTCGCAAGTGCGTTGCCACCCTTTGAGGGAAGGCATTAGGGGAGGGAGAGGAGAAGAGGGGAGGGGAGGTGGGCCTTTTGTGGGATGGGTGGGATTTTTATTGGTTCTGGTTCACTTTAGCATGTCGTAAAAGATCAAAATATTTTACTGTATAAAGTCAGTTGTATTCGCCGCAACTCGGTGTCGTGTGTGTTTCGTATATTGGTTTTCTTTGTTCGCCTAGGGTGTTTGGAATAGACGTAAAGTAGAATAAATATCCTATATATTCTAATTATTACTTATGCAGTAAAACATACGTTTTGTTAAAGTCGTAATAAATGGTAATTATTTATATCGATTTGTTCAAGAGGAATCGTTTTATAAGACAATAATTTTATGCGATTTTCTTTACTTCTTGTCTATTCGTACTGATGGAAAGCGATTCATTACTAAGGGACGTAGAACGAGATGAATATTTAATATATTACTAACAACTTCACCACACACTGATTTGAAAAAAAGTATCGTACATTCTTACCAAATAAGTCCGACATTCAAAAATGGAAGTATCTATCTTTGTAAAAGTGACACAAAAGTCAACTTACTGCTCTTAAGTAAGATGATGTATCAGCATATAAATAAGCACAATACCACGTATTACGAAACAATGAGAAATCTACAAAAAAAATATTTGCTAAAACAGTCTATACACACATCTTAATAATAATGTTTTATTAGAGAAAAACAGCTACGATTTGATTTAGAACAAACATTTGCTGTTGATCATATAGTACTTTCACTACATCCGTATAATTTCTAAAATAATCGATTCGCCACCCCAAACATTAGGAGCGACCGTTCACAACGCTGGGGGACCCATCGTTATCGACCAAAATTTTTATTATGCATATTTTTAATTTTATTTTTTGTTGGCTCCGCACCCCCGCTCTCCCCGCACACCGCCTGCTCGAGTTAAATCAATACCGGGAACAGATTCTTGCTGCTTTATTTAAGTACCGAACGTTTTTTGGCGGGGTTTCATCTCTAGCGTCTGGCTTTCTATGCACGTCTAATGGAAGGAGCATGCATACTTTTGGAGTTTTACTGTCAGTATTAATGCACCTCTAGTATTTCAAACTAATATTTGTTTCACATTTATAGTTTACCATTTCTAATTTCGTTCCGGCCAAAATTACGCATAGACGTGTGGTTTTTTTTATGATACACTGAACAAAAAAATAATGTTGTTATCGTTTTTCGTACTAAGTTCTTTATTGCAAAAAATGTATGTATATATAATGCATATAAGTAAATCATATTCTTAAAATGGTAAAAATTATTTGTAATTCATATATATCGTCCTATGCCAATGTAATAATCATAACATTATATCAAATTAAGTATATTCTCGCAAACAGTTTAACAGGGTCATAAAGGTGATAAATTTGTGCATCACTTACTATTTTTTTTTTCAGAAAAGAAATGCATAGTATTTATATAATAGCTATAATGAACTAATTTTACTTACTTCAATAATATCAAGTCATTAACGTGTATAATGCAGGGATATTGTGTTTTAGTATCTTAAATTCGACAGTTAAACATTAAGACTTGTATCACCTGATAGATTAATTCAACTAGTGCAGATGAATTGGTGGCGCTTGTCCTTATTCGCGGCAACGATGTATAACGGGAACGGGAGGAAGTAACAAAAAACGGTACGGTAGTAGGTAAAGGAATAATGGGCGCGTGGGCCCCTTCCGCCACCTTTATTTTCAACTATTAAATAATCTCTTTAATGGGGATGTCCGCGCTTTGTTCCTGTCACGGCAACATGGAAAATTGACGCTTCATGCGATAATGTTTTAGATGAAGTAAACATCTAAACTTTTCTCAAGGACACGTCTGTTTACATAAAACGATACGTATGCGTTTTTTGCTAAGGAAAAATTATTTTTGCATTATTTAAATTATGCGTATGTAATGCGATTTTCTGCAATTTCAAATATATCTATTGCGCTATATTATAATTCCGCTAATTGAATGAAATAATTCGATATTTATATACGTATCTGATTTTATATAACGATTTTAAGTGAATTCTCTCATTACAATTAATTAATATATCATATTTTGAATGCTCATAAACATAAACCTATAGTACACATATTTTGTTGAACTAAATAACTCGATATTTTTACTGATTATATTATTTATTGTGATATGTACACTATAACTGTGGCCGGTTTCTGAGGTACTTTAACTGTAGTTTATCTATTTAATAGCATTATCGGTTCGATAACTTGGCAAATTGCGTTTCTGAACACACACTCATACGATAAATGTCAGTAAAACTCAATGGGCCATTTGACAGTTTATCTTATGGATAATTTTGTTGAGTCAATAACTATTGGTAGTTTAATCGAGTATCTCAGAAACCGGGCATTAATCATTTACCTATAAAAAGAGGACAAATAGTGTTACTTTTAATTTTTACGAGAACCTAGAGTTTTGTAAATAAGGTACGAATTTCTAAAACTGTTATTAATTATAATATGTAATACGTTATTCAATAAACGATTGAAGCCGTATTTTATACTATTATTCAGTTAAAAATAATATTTCAGTAAGCAAGAATACAAAGAAGACAATCATAACATAAATATTTTATTAAAATCAAGTGGAAACGTATAAACTTAGCCCATTAAGTGTAATTTGGTAAATAATAATGGCGCATTCAACCGCAATTATTGTACTATGATAGAAATTTATTTTAAATCATATGGTATGTATATCTTTTACGTAGTAATAATTTATACATCTTATGTAAACTGTTAGCCGATGACTATCACATCAATAATAATTCATTTTTAAAATTATGAACGTAAAATTAGTAGTTGTTAGTGATATAAATTAAAATATTTTTTTAAATACTTATTTGTATGGATAAGTAATATTTTATAGATTTGTAATATGTAGAATAAAAAATAGTTTACACTTTAAGCTAAAGAGACAACATTCGAGGTATATCTTCGACGCTAATGTTACTTTAATCTGTCAGTGTATGAAATCATGATATTGACTTTTCATATTTGCATTTGGCACATCAAGTCAACATCCTCTACGATTCATTAATCTTTGAATAAAAATACTAATCAACTCTCAGGACCTTAACCATCTTTACACGTAACAAATCATTTAAAAAATCTTAATAAGCGACCTAATAATTATCAAATAAACAATGTTACTCGTAACAGTTTACAATTATTACGACCGAATCTAAACGTCCGATACGTCGGGCAATTATATCATATATTATTCAAGTAATCAAATTGTGTTGTGGCTCTTTGTCGTCATATGAGCAAAAAATAACTTATAAATATCGATTTACGATTTAATGATAAGTTACAATAGACATAACAAAGACAAAAATACAGTTAGGTATTATAAAAGATTATTTTATTGGTTTTTTTTTTAAGTTTTTTGACATAGGTCACACTTATATTAGATGCATGTTCTATAATAACCGACTTGAGTCGATACGTCAAATCTCTTACAAAGACAATCTTTATTATGCTATATTCAATTAGCAATGCTTCTTTCTCAGTATATGTTCAGCGAAAAATAACTGAATTATTAAATTAACCAAATTAAATAAAAAATATTGATATTCGCGCTACCGAATAATTTATTTGAAGTCGAAGCCAACCTAAATTCATATCATCTACATACAAAGTTTTGGTCCACTCTCGTGTCCCATGGTGTATATCTGTATCATATATATATACATATTTTATTACCTGCAACAAATTTGAAATTTAGGTTGGCATCGACTTCTAATATATTATTCGGTAGCGCGAATATCAATATTTTTTATTTAATTTGGTTAATTTAATAATTCAGTTATTTTTCGCTTTTTAGTGCCTTATTTGTGTTTCACATCGAAGGCGGTTTATTTTTTTTTGGAAAAAATTTTATTTCTCCATTTTTAGTGTCGATAAATATATCTGGTTTCTAATTGGTATAATAAATCGGTTCCAATTTCACGAATATACGTAAATATGAAGTGGATGAAAATCAAATAAACGATTTTTCACCCCCTTAGGGGTTGAATATTTTCTTCAAATTTATATGGGACCACCTCTGAATATAATCGATTCAAATAAAAAAAGAATCATTAAAATCGGTTCATAATTGACGGAGATATCGATTAACATACATAAAAAAAAAATACACACAACCGAACGTAGTAACCTCCTCCTTTTTCGAAGTCGGTTAAAAAAAGCATCTCAATTACGTTTCCCAATAGCAAAGCTAACATAGGTAAATATCGACTTCGAAATAACAAATTCAGCCTATGTACCAGTCATAACATAAACAAAAATGTGAACGGCGTACTATTCCTATGAACTCTTCCTGTTGCATATCTTTGCAAATTCTTTTGCAATTATGTATTATGGTAACTCCGTATGGTTATTTTTTCACTTTCTTTTGTATTGTAGGTTATAACAAGATATTTTAGTAAATATTTATATTTCCATTACTGATACGGTCCATACTTATATATTTTAAATTATATATATCGTATATTTAGCGTTTTTTTTATAGTGAAGCATAAATATATATTATAGTATCTCCTAATTATTAACGTCCCACTACAGACTTAATTCCTTTTTCCGAGGAATGTTACTATATATGTATAAAAAAAACTAGTTCGATAGAACGAACTCATTAAATTTTCGTGTCATTTCGCTCCGCGAGCTTGGGTTTTAGTTAGGTCGCTTATGATAGATTTTGAAGCTCTATTATTATTACTGGCTTTTATTATTAGATAATAATTGAATTAATGACGATATTTCCCCGATAGTTTTCATTTTTTTTATATCATACGAGGGAAACTTTCACGTGGGTCACCTGATGTTAAGTGATCACCACCGTCCATAGACACTTGCAACACCAGAAGAGCTGCAAGTGCGTTGCCAGCCTGTCTTTGGGAGAAAGAGAAGTGAGGTGGGGGAGGGGAGTTAGTGAGCGTGGCTCTACCACCTACAGAATTTATATATCGAATATGTTTTTTCATAATATATATATCGAATTTAAACTGACTTTGAAATTATAAAATGTTAGTTAAGCACAGATAACAATGTGACACTTAATAAGATATTTTACTAAAACTACGTATTCACTTCTTAATGAATCGCAAATACGTAATTCTCCATTAGATTGTTTTTCGTGTTGTTTTATTGTACTCGTATCCAATAGGTATAAAGTATGTTTGAAATACGACGAAGGGGATTCTAAAATTGCTTATAATTCATCCGATCCCTCTTTGAAAAATCAAATGACCTAAATAACACCCTCATATTAAAACACAATAACGGGAACGCATCCAAATCGATATAGGTAATACAAAAGTCAGCTGTTTGAAGGTGTTCGTTGCGGCTCGCCGCCTGCGCAGTGCAGCAAAACGAATGTATTACGCACGCGGCAACATGGCGGCAAACCCTCTGCGCCATTTTTACATTATCACGGCCTTTGTACGGGATACTTTATTAACTGAACATGGGTAACATTTTCAATACTAGAATATTATTTGGAGATCAAATAGCCGATTTAATATTTAATATTTCTTGCATTATTTTTAATAATTTAATGTATGTCCGAAATTACTTAGATATGCTGGATCAAGTAAAGTACCAACACAATTTAAATACTATAAACTGCGACAAATTGGTCATTCCATGCTTCAGGCTCACTAAGTCCAAAAACAGTTTTTTAGGTAATAGTGTTAGGTTTTATAACAAAATCCCAAAACACGTTACTGATTTGTCGGATAGTGAGTTCAACAACCATGTCAAGCGGGTTTTAATATTATCTAAATGCTATTATTGGATGGATCAATATGTGAACGATCGTGACGTCTGGAAATGACGCTCCTCTCTGTGCATAGTTGCAAACGATGTAACTATTTATAGTTTGTGAAAATATGTAACATGAAGAGATTAACCAGATTTTCTTGCCAGTTGAAGAACTGGAGAGCTGGATCTGGAACTGGATCGAGAAGTGATGACTGGGTTGTTTTCCGAACCGGTGGTAGGATTGACTTTCATAAGCGCCTTCTCAGGGCCTAAATTGAATAAAGGATATTTTGATTTTAATTTGGCTATCAATGCAGAATATATCTACTTATTTAAAAAAAAATCATAATTATATAGAATATAGACCGTACATAAAATCCCAATATTCCCTTAAAATCAATTATTCACATAACAAAATAAAAATAAGTTCTTCCAATAGACAATGAACCGTTTGTGCAAACAAAATTCTAAAAGGTCTAATTATTGCTATTTATCAAACAATTAAACTTGACTACGGACAACATGTGAACGGTAGAACGGAGTTTTCCGACGATTTATTAATTATAATTATTTAAGTTTACCAAGTGGCCTCCGATACTATTGTAACTTTTACTCATTTTAATTACGTGAATAATAATCAACGGTAATAAATTTAGTATTCTGTGTATCGTTTTTCCGTTAGATATATAGGTATATAATTAATCATGCAATATAATAAAAATCAACGAAATATTAAATTTAAAAAGAAATATCGTTAAGAGAAATGATATTGTATGTGGTTTGTTTACACATATCCATAGATTGATTACATCATGGAAACACTGAATGAAGCACATAAAATTATATCTGAAATTCTGTACGAGGTATTTCCATGTCTGGTGTGCAAAATGTTGATAACTCAACATACGTGTATTATCATATATATTAGTCTTTAACTCCTCTTTTAAGGTTCGCTATTAAATCCGAATCCGTTTTCCACATCCAGTCATTTTCAGTACACTACGTTTGCCAAGAAGCGATCACCACTTAATAACTTTTCTACTCCAATAGTCGTCAATATTTTTTTTACAGATGTAATAAGCGTAATTTTTTTTTTTCAATCAAAATATACCAACATTCAATAACCTATATAGCAACCAACCAACCAAAAACACATTATAACCAGACTTTCTTGCAACAAAACAATGTACATTTCACATCAAGTAGTCCGGCGAAGCTGTTAAAGCCTTGCTAGGCCAATAGCGTAGTCAGTTCGGAAAAAAAACATTTCATCTCAAGTTAATAATACGTACAATAATATGTTTTATCTTTATATTACACTAGCATCTGCCCGCGACTTCGTTCGCGTGGAATAGTTACTTTGGGCTAACGCTAACATGCAGCGGAAGCTCTCAAGAGAAAAAAAAAACGATGTTGAAACATTCTCCATTGATGCTCTGCCCCTTATTTGGTCGTAGCGTGATGATATATAGCCTATAACGTTCCTCGATAAAGGAGCTATATAAGACTGATATCTTTTTTTAAATCGGACCAGTAGTTCCTGAGATTTCCCTCTAAAACTTCACAAACTCACAACGTCACAAATTCACAATCTTTACCTCTTTGTAATATTAGTATACATAATAGACATATCATCAGCATAAATGAGGCACAATGAACATGAAAACATATCATTGCAAAAATAAACATCGAAAGTGTACAAAACTTAATAATTATACGCTTCAAATTGAGACATGAAAAAATGTTTAAATAACTCGTAAACGACATTTTTTTTAAAGTACGTTAAAGGTATACATACATCTGTAGTGCCTTAATTATTACATTTCCCTGTTAATCAGATTTAAATGTGAAGTTATGACGTGCCGACAGCGCAGGCTCGCTGAAAAGGCCCTCTCATTAAATTAGTCCGGTGGTTGGAGCACTATGGCACCACTTCGCTTACGCACCGATTGACGCAAGTGTGAAAGTCGCTCTCTCGAGCGGCGCGTATGAATTACCGAACACTGCCTCAATGCCTTCTCTACAGAGGTAATAAACGCGTCGTAGTTAGTATTGTTTACGCCACTCTTAAATTATAGCATGAAAAAAAAAATAGTCTTATTACGTAACATAGAATTAAGTTATAACTGATTCTGTTTCTTAACGTAGTTTTTTTTTATTGTTTCAAAAAGAACACAATGAGTCAGTAGAGTTAAAACATACAAGATGACTTTATAATACAAAATAACTCTTGACCTCAGATGTGACACTCTAAACAATTCTGCGATCAAAATACATACAACCCGAAACCTAATTTCGAACAGCACAACTGTATTATAGCACACACGTACATATTTACTACTAGCTTTACCTGCTCCGTACGTGTTTTTTTAAAATCGTATTCAAGAATTATAAAACTGTGAGACTCTGTACAATTTGGGTGACACAATATAACTACATCAGTGCTCACTTACACTGTATAAGGAACTAATGAAACAATAACTCAAAATAATATTATAAAGATTTACATTTAGTATACATTGCCATTATAATTAAATGACTAGACAAAAAATAAACGCTTGTCTGTTCCACAAGAAATTGGAATACAGTAATCATTTAAAATGATAATATATATAACTTTAAACTTTTAATTTAATCATAATACTCGAAACTTCCTCATAAATTGACAGCAAATTTTATTACTCAGTGCCTGTATCGATATTCCAAAAATGTAGGTATCATTTGTTATTAAAGTAAACTGTGTACATATTAGTGAAACAAACAGATGAAGTACTGTCGCGGATAAAATTGTATGATAATAGCAGATAGTAATTAAGGCACTAAGCTAACGCGATACATTTATTCGTGATGTGTCGCATGGTTGAACATCATCAACAGCGCCGACAAAGTATTCGGCGGCGGTTACGTACGACTAAAGGGTTTTAAACGCACCATTAGAGGGAGAAAAAATCTAGCACTTTTGCAGTAAGCCCAAAGCTTTGCAACTCTCTATTATACGTTAACGCAGGCGTTCGCTACGCTTTAATACAAATTGAGGAACAATTCAACAGTCTACATTGCAAGCGCACATTATATTAGGAATCCGTAAACTATAACTCAAAACTTTTATGATTTAACTATCGACGAGCTTCTTGTCAAATCACTGTAACAGAACGTTCACAAATATATTATTGCGATTTTATTAATCCGCTTACTTTACGATTAACATGATATTTAGCTCACATTGAAGCATCAAATATTGTATAATCGTGCTTATGTAAATCTATTTTATTATTTAAGTAATTACTTAAAGAAAATGGTTTATTAATTTGAATAAAAATAGTTTAGGGTTACAAAAGTAACATACAAAAGAGGAATCTTGTATAATGTAAACCGCTATTTCTTAAATATAAAATTAAAACTGAACCCGTCTAGTAAATAAAATGTAAGTTAAAGTGAAACTTAACCGCAGTCTCGCCTAGTGCCTCGTCTCACCTCGCGCCTGCCGGTTATATTCTGAAAGGGCTGTTGCACACGACGCCTCTGTCTGCTGTTATTAAAAGTATGCGACGATGCAAGCTCCTATATAAATAAACTAGTGTTGGGTCGGCTTATTGTTTCCGAATAGTCGGATAATAATATTGTCAAACTTTCACATTTTAATGATTACAACTATGTAACGATAAACCTTTTTATTACGTGATAAAAGTGAAGTTACATACAATTGTAATTAGTTGTAATTACACAATAAAATCATTCTTCTAGTATATAGGTATTTCTCATAGATTATACTTAATAAAACGTATTTTTTCTCGTTCTTTTCCTTGAAAATGATTTAAATCTCATATTATTAACTTGCCTATATATTGTACTTTAAATTTGTTTGCTAATGCTGTTTTATTAACCAAAAACGTGTTTCTATAAAGAATTCGACCTCATTATGCAAAGAAAAAACAAACAAATAATGTCTATGTTACACTAGATAACTAATATCGTTAGAATTTATTTATGGCGTGTAGAGGGCGGGCGAGGATGACAAAACGTAAAGTAATTGTCGGTACTACATACACTAAGGCAATTATAGTAGACAGAGAGAGCGAAATATTTACATTTAGATAATGTTTACTCTACGGTGGGTAAATATATATCTTTTTTATATCAAAAGGCGGCAAACGAACATGTGGGTCACCTGATTTTAAGTGATCACCACCGTCCATATACACTAGCAACACCAGGGGAGTCGCAAGTGCGTTTCCTGCGTGTGTATGGGGGAGGGGGAGGGAAAGGAGAAAGGGGAAGGGAAAGGGGAAAAGGAGGTGGGCCTCCGGCGCTCTCATTGGCCGAACGAAACGCAACAATGCAAGCATAGTTACTTCACGTCGGTGTTCTGTGAAATAAGTAGCAATTTGTAGGAAAATGTAGTATAAGTTAGTGTATGAAATAGTGAAGAGATTATGGATTAGTGGTTGGCATATTCGGTTACCGCTTTTTCTAAGCCCGCCTGTCTAGCTATCACCCTAGAGTCAAAAATCTGTCACCCATAGATGGTGTGTTCCGGCAGCTAGATTTGAGAGCCCGTTCTCTTTAGGTTTAGCATGCTTATTATCTTGAACCATATCTATCGTCATTTAATCGTCATTCATGTAGGGTTACGGTCAAACGCTAAAACTATTAAAAAACGCTATACAGTCCCTGGCCAAATTATTAGACGCACCGTTGTTTTTTTTTACAAAATACATGTTGTTGACGAAGTTTATAAACAGTTGTGTTATATTTAAAGGTTGATTAGTATTTATTTAATGAGCTTTTATTCAGGAGATGAATTTGAATTGAATTGAAATTTGAATGAATTTATACATGAAAAGAGAAGTGACTAAAGTGTTGATTACAAACAAAACTCGGCTCTTAGAAAAGATTACTCATGTTTGGAATCATCATCCTCAAATGCAGAATACAGTACAGTCTTGCACTGATAGCATACCGCGCAGAATTAAAGCTCTCATAGCAGCCAAAGGTGGATCAACAAAATATTAACTTTTCATTACATTTTCTTCATTTTTGTTCGAGAGTTAATAAATACATTTTTTTTTCTATAATGACGATATTTTATTAGTTTTACAGATACTTACTTAATAATATAGTAAATATACATTGTATCTCATAAAAACAATACATCTGTACAGTATCACCTGATAATTAACGTTTTATATAAGATCTTATGGTGCGTCTAATAATATGGCCAGGGACTGTACATGAAATTTTCGAACTTAAAATGACATTCATGATTGTAACTAGACTCCTAGACTACAGTGTTGGCATTCTCACGATACAGAGAATCTTTCTTGACAGGTACTAAAAGAGTAGTTAATTTTTACACAATCTATTGTAACTTAGTACATCTATCTTCAATAAAGCAGAGCGTGTCTAGTAAGAATTTATTGTTCTCGCGTTACCTATAACGGGTTTTATGCCAATTTCATATTTAGCTGCTATTGATGCTGCGTATTTTTTTTATTATGGGCATTATTTTTCATTTGTTTTAAAAATGTCTTTGTGCCTTGGTGTCTGATTTAAAATAAGACAATTGTATAAGTATTCAAGCAAAATAAAAAAAATACTAAAATTTCTTTATTTAGATTAGGTAAATTAGGAATGGAATGTTTTACCTTGTTCTATGAATGAAAATAGAGAGGGAAACTGTGTACTTCATAATAGACATGTACTGTTAAATACGGTTAACCGTCTAACATCCGGAGAACTGTTCCAACACTAAATCAAAACCTACACACTTCGCGTATAAAATAAAAGCTTCCCGCACTAGGAACACGAAAGGGGTAATCGCGGCTGCGTACACAAAACGCTCACCATTTGTAAAAGTTAAAAGAAGCTGTTAAACGTATGAAAATGTAAAAGATATTTCAAATATTTTAGATTGAAGTAAAAAGTATTTAATAAGAAGGACTTAATACTTTTTTACTTTTTGACATATTTCTTTGATACTAGTGGGCGCCCAGTGGTCGACATTCGACCATAGTTCATTGAATTTTTAAAGTTTGAACTTTATTAGGTTTCTTTTATCAAAGGGACATCATTTATATATATACATAGATATATATATATATATATATTGCATTTGATGTAAAAAAGTACCTTTGCCATATAAACTTTAACTATGCTAAATTTCAAGATGCGCAGTATGGCTTCCAGGCAGGGCGTTCCACGGTGGACGCCCTGTGCCTCCTGAAGTCGCTGTCGGCAGAGGCGACCTCCCAGGGGGAGAGGGTTTTGGCGGTGTCCCTTGACATCGCCAACGCCTTCAACACCCTGCCGCATGGGGTCATACGGGAGGCGCTCCGATATTTCGGAGTACC
>MU159046.1:0-39608 GCA_015888305.1 Antheraea pernyi | reverse complement strand
TCATATATTTGTATGTAATATGAATTATATTATCTTTTTGGTCAATTTGGCGGCTATATTGTTTTATTTATCGCGTTTGCTTCTACATAACTCAATGCTTTTTTTTCTCGAACTGACTATGCTGTTGACCTAGTAAGGTCTTAACAGCTTTACCGGACTACTAAAGAGAGAGCGCGTAAGGCACTCAGTCGATTTTATTTAGGGTGCACGGCAAGCCTCGGCTTAGGCTGTTGCCTGATCGCCGCATTCTGGCGGTGGCCGTGGGAACGGACTTATCGCTGCCGAGCGTGGTTTCGGCCTTGCTCGGCAGCGAACAGGCTTGGCGAGCAATGGCCTCCTTCTGCGAGGAGGTCATCTCGCAGAAGGAGGAGGCGGAGAGGGCCCGCGAGGCAGACCCTCAAAGTGGCCGTCTCCGCCAAAGGAGGACAGGCAAGAGGAGAAGGCGCTTCGCCCAACTCCTCCTGCCACCGTAGCCGGACCTGAGGGGATGGGCCGGGGGGCCCATCTCCTCATTGCACGGGTCCGGCGGACGAGGGGGGGCAGCCGGTGTGTACCCGGTCTGTCCCTCTATAGGTAGGAGCCCGGCGGTCACATTCCGCCGGGCGGACCGTGGGGGGGGCAGCCGGTGTGTACCCGGTCTGTCCCTCTATAGGTAGGAGCCCGGCGGTCACATTCCGCCGGGCGGACCGTGGGGGCGGCTCTACAATGTTGATTAGCTTGAACGATCCCTTGCCGCCCCCACAAAACGGTCTGTCGGTACACCGTGGGGTTTTAGTCCGTGCGACTCGGACATAACCCACCCTCTCCCCCGGGAGGGTGGCGTATCCATAAGGGATTTCCCCACGTTAAAAAAAAAAAAAAAGGAACTACTGGTCCGATTTGGAAAATTCTTTCAGTGTTATATAGCTCATTTATCAGGGAAGGTTATAGGCTATATATCATCACGCTAAGACCCATAGGAGCGGAGCAGCAATGAAGAATGTTGCAAAATCGGGGTATTTTTTTCCTTTTCAGAGCTTCCGCTGCGTTTTAGCGCAAAATACCCATTCCACGCTTACGTATTACCGCCCAACGAAGTGGGCACGGGTCGGCTAGTATAAGATAAGTAGACGGAAAATATGTACCTATGCCTACCTAATTTATTAAAGCTTTTACTAAATAGTTCTATTTTTTAACGTAACTATTATTTGTGGTCATTCTTTCGGTAGACCCAACCTCATATGATATTATATCCATGCCTACTATTTTTATACAGTGGTAACATTTCTTTCTTTATAAGAGGTAATCTCGGGTAATATATATATTCCAGGAAACTTTTTCACTGAAAGCAAGCTCTGTTTTTTATTTATTATTATTAAGTTTGATATCATCATATATATTAATACGTGAAGCACAAACTATGTATCCCTTTTTAAAGGAATTGCGTGAACGGATGAACGTGAAACTTGGCATAGTTAAAGTTTATATGGAGGAGAAGTGCAGAAAGCTATTTATTTTGTATAAAAGGCATTAGAAGTACATTAAATTGATTAAAATATGCATTACTCACACTACTGCTTCAATTTTACACAACATATACACACATGTAAATAAAAAAGACATTTTGACATCTGTCAATAAAGGACTTCAAAAAAAGTTGTGAAGGAGGTTGCTATGCTCGACTGTATGTATTATTTTACTCTTACGTTCCAATCTCCCTTTTTTATTCTACATTCAACAATGATATAATAACATACAATTATTATTATAATAACTGAGTAACCATGATAAAAACCTTTGTTGACTATAGAAGTAAGTTGACAAAAGAACCCTAATAAAGTTCAAACTATAAAAATCAATGAATTATGGTCGAATGTCAACCACTGGTACTAGTACTAGTTGGAATAAATATGCACAAGGTCGATTGTGATTACTAATTTTATACATAGAAATTTACTAACTACATTTCATTAACTTAAATTCTTTCTTAAATTGTGTTGAGACCCAACGCTATCGATTATTAGTGAACTATACTGTTTTTTTAACAAGGAGATGAGATATTGTTTACTTTTATTAAATAAATAGCAGGCCCAGCGGACGTTATCCCGCCCTGATAACCTTGACATAATATATACCTAAACCTTCCTCATGAATCACTTTATCTACTGGTGAAAACCGCATGAAAATCCGTTCAATAGTTTTTGAGTTTATCGCGAACAGACAGGCCGACGTGGCAAAGGACCTTGTTTTATAATATGTAGGTAGTGATTTATTGAAACTAGTACAATCCACACCAAATTCTTTGGCCGTTCGCAATATGGCGCAGAACACAAATTTAGAAATACGTATCATACTATATGTAAGACATCGAAACATGGATAAATAAATGCCAATAATTTAACTGTATATTTTACTAGCTGTGCCCGCGACTTCGTCCACGTGGAACCTGATGTGCAAAACAATGACCAATAAAGTCACCTGAACGTATTTAGTCCATCTACTTATCTACTTTTCTCTCATACTTATGTCGCGGCGCCATTTAAATTACAATAACTTTTGATCGAGGATATGCTTTATAATTTTCTTATATGATGTTTTATTGTGAACCTAGTACTTTAGTAGCGATGCGTGTTCATACAAACAGATAGACAGACATTTCTAAAAATGATTGTAATGTATTCTATTACACACATGACACTAGACCTAGACCCTAGACACATGCAACAATATTTTCTCGAAAGCACAGACACGTTTGATTTACATTCTTATTATATGTATAGATTGAACTATTTATTATATTATACACAGGCCCGAACGTAGTTATATACAGAGCGGTTAAAAAGATTGACGAGGATTGTACAAGCGTAACTTTTTTAAATTAAATAAATTTCTACAAAACTTACCAAACCGATGGATTGATGTATATATTTATATGTAAACTTACCTGAAAAGAAACAAATAAAAATATGAATTAAGTGTTGTGGGTAAATACGTACACTTCAGTACACGAAAACATGCCTTTGTGGCTTTCATTTGAATTAATATTAGTCAAATTTGTTACTGAAAAGTAAAGTTGATGATACAACAGTTCGAGACACTTAAGAAATGGATATGATGAAGAATGGTGATGGGAAATTTATACCTAACTTTACCGTCACCACTGTATGTATGTATGGTGATCAACACGTTATCATGACCAGCTTCGGTATTCGTGGACCTCTGAGGATCAGCTATTTTATTATAGTGCTATCTAGTGGCTATCATCATGGTAGGTATACATAAAGTCGCCATTGTATATTGCATTTATTGTAATTTCTTGATGCCAGCTGGAATCGTAATAATTTTACCAATAATATGAAGAAAGAGTTTAATAGAAGTTATGCATAAATTTTGCAAACTATTCTGGCTTTTCTATATATTGAAACTAATAGCAAACACATAGAGACATATTTTATGTTTCCGCAAACAACTTATTCTCTGAACTCTCGGAACTGATAAATATTCAGTAGAGGTCGCGAAGTTAAATCCAGGAAGGCAGAAATAAACTGATTTCGACAACAACAATATATACACAGATTCCGCATGTATACGTTATTAGGAATTCATAAATTAATAATCATAGATAGTTTGTAGTGAAACGTAAAGTATAAAAAATTCGAGGCAATAATAAGGACTGAAGTGAAAACTGAAATAAAATTTGTTTGTTCACTTTTGAATTTTCATATTAATTATAGTGTGAATGAGAATATTTAAATTTCACAATTTGTTTGATGAAATTATTAACATTACTGTAGTATTAATAACTAGTGGCACTCGGAGCAATAATTATATATTTTTTTATAAAGTCAATCAATCAAACGTATGATGAGTTGCAAAATATCAATATTACATATACACAAGCGGATTTCGGCCGGTCATGTTTACGTAGTATGTCATGATGCAAAATTATAAATGTATCTCCTCCCAAAAATACCATTCAGCGCGCCTAAAGAAGTTTTCAATTCAAAAAGTATTCTATTTGATTCAGGGAATAAATATTATATATCAAATAATATTTTCTTGTATAATAAATACGTTTAGATTCGAGAATAGTCGGCCGTCTGCTGAAGATGGGCTGGGTTCTATGTAATTAGACCAATTTAAATCTTAATTAATATTAATTGTACGACGTCGGAACGCATTTGTCGTACATGGATCGGCAAGGTGAAAAGTCTTTTTCGATTTCTTTCTTTTTACTTTATTAATATGATTTAAATTGTTTTTCGATATTATTATCTTATGTAGATGTTTATATCTTGTTCACTATTTTTATTTGTTTGCTTTGTTGGTTTCGCACAAAGATCACTTGGAATTGGAAATATAAAAGGAGAGAGGAGTGGTCGCAATTTGATATGATTCACTATTCACTCCCTTGATGTGTTTTGCATGAGCAGTATATATAATATAATGTACATATTGTTCACTATTAATTCCATAAATTGTTCTTCATAATATATCTTGTTTAAGTTATATTTGAGATAACATCTTTGCAATTCTAAGGTGGTTATGGTTTTGATATTTATTATAGATAAGTTATTCGGCTACGTCCGCAATGCTATCTCCAAAACGATTGGACCGATTTTTATGGGACTTTCACCGGCAAATAGCGGTCATTATAAAAAGTAATTTAGATTTTTATTTACAAATAAATTAATTTCATAGACATGTAAGATTTAAATATGGCATATGACTTTTAAAACTATATAAAATGTGGAAAGGAAATAATACCATAATAAAATGTGATAACTATTTACTCTGCACTACTTACATCGATTTTGATTTATATATTTCCTAAGAGTAAACAATCACTGAATTATAAATAACTAGCGGGCCCGGTGGACGTTGCCCCACCCTGATAATAAAAAAACTATGACAAAATGCACTCCTGAACCTTGCTCATAAATCACTCTATCTACTGCTAAAAACCGCATGAAAATCCGTTCAGTAGTTTTTGAGTTTATCGCGAACAAACAGACAGACAGACGGACGCGACAGCGGACTCTGTTTTATACTATGTAATGATGATAATGATAATCAATTGGCGAATGTATGTACGCGCGCCACTTCAGAACGGCTGTAACTATTTTCGCAGGCCGGCATGACAGCGGCGACCGGCGATGGACAGTATGTACTCGTTGGTCGCCATTGTTTTTGGATTGTACTATGCTTACCATCAGGCATAGTGCAGTCACTTTGCCGTGCTACTATAAAATAAAAAAGAATAATTATTTTTTTGTTATTTGTAAACGGAAGATTTAGTACACCCATGCGAGGCTTCAGCTCATAATCAGCTTAATTATTATAACATTAACATTTCAATTATTCCTATTGTTTCAATGTAAGCGACCTTATAATTTACACCATACTTGAAAAATAAACGTGTATGAAATGGTTTTATTTATTTCGATCGGACGGTCATACAACGTACAGTTTTTAAGCCAGGAGTGTTGCAAGGTACGTCGAGCGCGGTGCGGCATACGCAACATTGCTGTATGTAACACAGTTTAAAGGAGTCGACGTAAGATCTTGCCCGCTCGACTGTACCGTAAAATAATACTGACTTTTATCATCGCCGAGCATAATGTTGTCGCTTCAATACGATGCCCTGTTAGTACTATTAATACGGATGTAACATTTATTATTCTATTAAATTAAAAGGTCATTTTAGCCGGTGAACGTTAGTACATTATGAACCGTTTCCTTTTGTTACAATATCTGTACGAGTTTCCCGATATTACCAAAGTTAGGTTTTTACGTTTCGAAATTAGAACTATAATCTTATTTAGATAACTAATTATATAGTTTCTATGTAATTATAGTTATTATTTTTAAGGACACTAAAATATTATTCTGTTATCAGATAACAAGATACAGTTTTCTAATCTGTATTGAATTACAATTATACAGAAAATTAAGCTAGTTCACAGTTATTATAAACATTTTTGTTTTTTTATATCATAGGAGGCAAACGGACAGGTGGGTCACCTGATGTTTAGTGATCACCACCGTCCATAGACAATTACAACACCAGGGGAGTCGCAAGTGCGTTGCCAACCTGTCTTAGAGAAGAAGTGGAGTAAGGAAAGGGGGAAGTGGAGGGGAGGTGGGCTTCCGGCGTTCTCACTGACCGAACGAAACGCAACAATGCAAGCACTGTTACTTCACGTCGGTTTTCTGTGAGAGGGTGGTACTATCCCGGGCGAGCCGACCCATTCATGATTAAACCATTAATAGCTTCAGCGTAGCTCTACCACCGTTAAAAACTGTTAACTGTTATTAACACATTGTGTGGACAATATCACTCACGGTAGGTAGTAGTATCTATCTACTTACAAGAATTAATAACATATTTTTTACAATACAATAAATTTAAATCATAAGCTTTTATATACTAAATATGATGTAATACACTTTCTGTTTGTTCAAATGAAAGTGAAATTAAACAAAGCACGTAGTAAAATGAAAGTCAATGAAAGAATTGCACGGCGATATAGAGGCTAACAGACCGCTCGCTTCCCCATAACCCACCCTAGCACCCCACCAATTGTACTATGTTATTATTTTTAATTTACCACCGCTCATTTTATTTGTTTTATTATGCATAATGTAGTTGTTCCTGTACGAACAGGGTCGTCGAAGATTATGATCATAATACAGTGGAATATTTATTGATATATCTTAATTTGTGTCTTTTACGAGGGACATCTTATAAAAAAACTATCATAAGACCCATCAGTGTATACAGTTGTGGGGCCTGGAGACTAATAGAAAGAAGAAAAACAGCTTCTGATGGCAAAAAACAAAAGCGCATCACAAGATTTTAGGATCTTTCGGGAGAGCCGCATAAAACTTTGAGGACTCGCAGGAGCATCTTGATTGAGTAGTTCAAGGTTGAAGGAGCCCAACATCATCGGCCAAACAAAATCAAATCAACTTCACTGATTGAACTACTCATAGGGAATAGGAGAGGAGAGGTGATTAAAAGAGAATAATCGGGAAACCCAAATGCTCGTCGTTAGGTTAATTGGCCCCAGGATTACGGGCGTGACACGGATATACGTCAGTTTAAAGTAAATTTAACGCGGACTGTTGACAAGAAACAGCACAGGATTGCCTTTTCAAGGACTTTTGTTTCTTTTATATTTGCACTACCCATAATAACATTTACTTTTGACAACAAAAACGCTAGTTAGCGGCAAGAAATTGTGACATTAAGTTCGACAGTGTACAAAATAAACAGTACAATAAAGTATTCATTCGTTTATTCATTCATTCGCTCAAGACACTTTATGGATCACTAAGCCAATAGATTATTAGTAGGTATTAATGTCTTATACAAATTTCAAGTTGTTCAATATGTAATAGAAGAATAAATTTATGTAATATTTTATTGAACGAATTTTGTTACTCTGTGGTTATGAAATAGCTAGTCAACTGAGGGTTTCACGAAGTAACGAAGTGAAGAGAGAAGTACAGAAATAATATCTGTAAAAATACAGTATTTGTTTATAAATTTAAAAATTGCATCTTACAAGGAAAGAAACACGTTAGTAAATAAATTTTCCTTACATAATGCTGTTAGAAACAATTTTATTTATAACTAGCTGTACCCGCAGCTCCGCACGCGTTTTTTTAAATCGTATTAAATAATTATAGAATTGTGAGAATATGTACAATTACAGAAACGCTCTTTAAAGACAATTGTAAGTACGACGCGCACGCCACTAAAAGTAACATGTAACGTGTACAGTAGATATATAAATACAAAAAGCATGCCAAATGAGGTTTGTCCTCAGCAACAAATTTGGAACCTTAACCCACCATATAACTACCTCAGTGCTCACTTACACTGTATAAGGAACTAACGAAACAATAACTTAAAATATTATTATTAAGATTTACATTTGCATTATATTCAATATACATTGCCATTATTATAATTAAGATTTTGTGACTATACAAAAAATAAACGCTTGCCTGTTCCGCAAGAAATTGTATTATGGAACACTTTACGTAATACGTTTATAATCTAAGATCTTTTTAGTAAGACCTCTATATTATTAATGTTATTAATAACTATAATGTCGAATTGTAAACAATAAGCTGACAATTATTTCTCTTATTAAAAATAAAGAATGAGTTGAAATCTTGCTAAATGTCATGCAGATAAAGTCGCGGGTAACAGCTAGTCTAAAATAGAATAACCTCAATTACATTGTATTAGGTTCGCTATGAAAATCCCGTGAAAATCGATGTAACTGTTTTGGTGACAGCACAGCGGCCGAAGCCACGGTTAACAGCTATTCTAAATTAAAAGAAATTAAATTATTTTTTATAATGTCCGCTATCTGCCAGTGAAAGTCTCGTGAAAGCTGGTCTAACCGTTTTGGAGAAAGTACTGTGGGCGAAGCCACGGTTAACAGCTAGTAT
This sequence comes from Antheraea pernyi, assembly GCA_015888305.1. Taxonomy (NCBI): domain Eukaryota; kingdom Metazoa; phylum Arthropoda; class Insecta; order Lepidoptera; family Saturniidae; genus Antheraea; species Antheraea pernyi. Next base: position 31,160 of record MU159046.1, on the reverse strand, counting down.
AAATTAAAATTGCCTAAATTACTTTTTGTAAAGTCAGCTATCTGCCAGTGAAAGTTTCGTTAAAAATGGTCTAACCATTTTGAAGATAGCAGCACTGCGGGCGAAGCCACGGTTAACAGCTACTATAAATTAAAATTGCTTAAATTACTGTTTATAAGATCAGCTATCTGCCAGTGAAAGTTATCTGTCGATCGATCGAATCGTTTTGAAGATAGTACTGCGGGCAAAGCCACGGTTAACAGCTAAGTATAAACTAAAATTGCTTAAATTACTTTTTATAAGATCAGCTATCTGTCAGTAAAAGTTATGTGAAGATCGATCGAACCGTTTTTGAGATAGCATTGCGGACGACGACACGATTAACTGCTAGTATAAACTAAAATTGCTTAAATTACTTTTTATAAGATCAGCTATCTGTCAGTAAAAGTTATGTGAAGATCGATCGAACCGTTTTTGAGATAGCATTGCGGACGACGACACGATTAACTGCTAGTATAAACTAAAATTGCTTAAATTACTTTTTATAAGATCAGCTATCTGTCAGTAAAAGTTATGTGAAGATCGATCGAACCGTTTTTGAGATAGCATTGCGGACGACGACACGATTAACTGCTAGTATAAACTAAAATTGCTTAAATTACTTTTTATAAGATCAGCTATCTACCAGTGAACTTTATCTGAAGATCGATCGAACCGTTTTGGAGATAGCATTTCAGGCGACGTCACGGTTAACTGCTAGTATAAAATAAAATTGCTTCAATTACTTTTTATAATGTCCGCTATCTGCCGGTGAAAGTCCCGTAAAAACGGTCGAACTGTTTCGTAGATAGCACTGCAGGCGAAGCCACGGTTAACATCTAGTATAATTTAAAATTCCTAAAATTTCTTTTTATAAGGTCAGCTATCTGTCAGTAAAAGTCCCGTGGAAATCAGTATAACAGTTTTGAAGATAGCATGGCAGACGAAGCCGCGGTTAACAGATAGTCTAATTTAAAGTAGCCTAAGTAACGCGCTGTGATTTTTTCTATCTGCCAGTGAATTTCCGTCAAAATCGGTCTAGTCGTTTCGGAGATTACCCGGAACAAACAGACAGACAGACAGACCGACAAAAATTTTAAAAATTGCATTTTTGTTATCAGTAGCGTGTATACTTTCGTACCCAAGTAGTAAAAAATTGTTATTTTGATATTACATACAGACACTTCATTTTTATTATATGTATATAGATTTTAGTTACGTTCACGTATCTATAACATTTATATTAATTCTTAGCAAAATTATTATACTTGAACTCAGTGTAAATTATATACAGTACCTACTATTTAATTGACTATTAAAAATTTGTTAACTAGTCTATTGTGAACTTTTTTGCTAGTGATACGCTGATAAGTAAAAAATACATAATCTTAGTAATACGAAGTAAACGATTTTGATTAGAGAAAGCTATTTGAATATCATTTGTAAGGTTACTTTTTTTTTGTTAAAATTCACCATCAAATTTTAACTGTGAATATAAAAATTATGTATCCAATACCCGAGTAGCAACCCTAGCTTACAGTAACTGTTGAATAATTATATAAGTACCAGGGTCCGCGGACAGATGTCACCTTTTTCCTGCAATAACGGAACTTCACGATTATGGTAAGACAATGCGGCCTGTTCAGTATGAGATACATAGCCAAGTAAGTTATTGCTGGGGTAAAGTAAGGTTCGTACTACTTGAGTTTGACTATATTAACACGTCGTTTTAGAATTTAATTATAATGTATTTCGTGCAAATATTTCTTATCTTATTATTCTATCTCCAAATTTGATATAATATCTATTCTAATATTATAAAGAGCTACAGTTTGTTTGAAAATTCTGTTACCAATACAAAGCCACGTTATCTGTGAGTCTCATAGGGTATATGTTAACCCGAAAAATGGAAAGACTTTTTTCTGGAAGTCGGATTTGTAAAGTAAGTCGGAGAATAAACAGTTGAACGAAAACGTTTCTTACGAACGCTGCCTTAACAATGAGGGATATATGATTGAGTTCTAGAGAAAAGTTGTAGAACTTGATAATGCCTACAAAAAAGTCAGCGACAGCATATGTCTAACTTTTTTTATTACCAGGGCAGGACAACGTCCGCCCGTGCCGGCTAGTTTTTTATATACAGTTAATTCTGACTAACTAAGTAATATTTTGTATTAAAGTCTGGTAGTTTTCACTAAAAGTAAAAGTGTTTTATATCCAGATTTAAGATTGACAGTTCCATATATATTGTGTTGTGTATGCATATTATGTACACGATTAATCCGAGATTAATTTTAAAACAATGATGGCTTAGTTGATATCATTTTTTAAAATATATATTATAGGAGGCAAACGAACAGGTGAGGCACCTGATGGTAAGTGATCACCGCTGTCCATAGACACTAGGAACACTAGAGAAGTCCTAAATGGATTGCCGGTATTAAACGCGATCGGGCACTGCGTCGATGGACGTAAGTTCGAACCCTTACAACTGAATCGGAGCTTCTGATGAAGGAGAGTATCGTAATATAACATAGCATGGTGATAGGGTTTCTAAGTCCGCCTGGCTACCACTCTCAATTTGAATACCTGTCGCCAAGCACATGTTTGGTGTGACCCAGTGGCTAAACTTTGAGAGTCAGTCCTCTCTAGGTTTGGCGTATTTACCATCTTAGACCATTTAATGTAAGATGAGATTGGGGTCAAACGCAATAACCTATGAAGTATAAAAAAGGCTACAACTAGATTTAACTTCTTGGTGCATATCATACCTATTTTAATTTAACCGATTTTATGGAAAAAATATTTCTTAACTTATTTATTGAATAAAATAAAAGTTCCAAAATTGTAATAATCATAGAATATATATTATGTTATTCTAAAAGAAATCACTCTTGCATATTATATTTTATAGTGATGCGAATCCCGTAACATCTTTTGCAGGGTGGTAGGGTTTTAAAGCCCGACTGGATCGTGACCACCTTGCATGTAGTGAAAAATCCCGTAATAGTAATTCGTTCTGCGCGTCGCATTTCGGTATCAGCTCATGCATATCCAATACTGAATGACTTTCGCCGTGGCTCAAGTACCGGTGAGATGATTAACGCTGGTCACCTCTGGACACGGACGGATTTTGTTCGCTCACGCAGGCCGGCATGACAGCGGCGATCGGTGAGGGAAAACACATGTCTCGGTAGTCGCCATTGTTTTTGGATTGTACTGTGCTCCCCATCAGGCACAGTGCAGTCACTTTGCTGTGCTACAATAAAAAAAAATCTTAATCGCAACTCAGTGCAACCGCGACTAGAAACAGTACCGTTAATTATATCGTTATAATCGTTAATTATTATAATAAAAAAAGTAATTAAGAATAAAATATTGCAAGTTTAAAATACTACGGGTAAAAGTGGCACGCGTTCGATATGGAATAATGAGCTCTGTGGAAAATGGACCGTGACGCGTATGGACATAAAGGAAAAACAAACAATACGTACCGAGAAAATTCACTCATAAACAGTGTTCTAAGCGCAACTAAGTGCGGGCGTTAATTATTAGTTTAAGTATTCATAAAAACGTACGTTTACACCGAGTCCAGACTGAGCCGGAAGCCGGCAAAAAGTTTTATTTCGTCTTTATGGTAGCGGGACGCAGCTGGTGTTTCGGCAGACTGCACGCATACGTTGAAAACTATGCGACGAATTTAACACGTCTAGAAAATTTTAGAACTAATCATAAGAGAAAAGGTAATGCTTACGTAGATAAAGGTCTGCAAGTACATACAAACAACTATGAAATCTGCATAAAACAAATTTGTACCAAAATACAGCATTTTTTACAATGTGTATTTTAGATTGACATGAAAACAACATGTTACTATAATTTTTGTAAGTTTTTACGAAAACTTTTAAGAGCCTTCGTTTACGGGCTCAGTACTTTGTTAGATTTACATGTATCGTTTTATTATATACACATGTATATTTTCTATACCAAAGCAAAAAAAATGTACTTAAATCATTACAACCTTGTCTGATTGCTTGTAGAAATGCGTACACGCTACTGTTTAGGTAAGAAAGATGCCATATACGCTAACACGCCGTTACTAGCTGTTAATTTATAACGAATAGATTGTACTTTACATTATTACATAATGCGGGAAGAATAGATTTGTTAATGTAATCTGCTAGAACTGTAATACACAATTAGCAAAAATTGAAAATATAATAAAATTTTATTTAACTTTCTGTCTCCTACTTAAAATTATAAATATTACTATATGGATTCTAGATGATTATAAGATTCTAGATTTTAAGTAATGTGTAAGTCTCCTCTCGAGATTTTTTATATGAAATTCGGAACGGTATATTGAGGAATTATTAAAAACGTGATTGTGCAGAACGCCTAAACAATAGAATAGATATTTATTTTATATCATACGCAGTCGGCTAACGTCTCGTTTGTCTGTCCATCACTCAACAATAACCGTGTCACGTCGCCACGTCGCACCGTATTGAAAAACGATGGATAAAATATATAATTTGTATCAAATAATTTTCAAAATCATATACAGGAGAATAACCATTCAATTTTAATACATTTCATCGTATATTTAGCTCATGTAATCTTTGTCAAACTGTTCTTTGCATTTCTAAAAGTAAAGTTAGTCGACAAAAGAATAATTTTGACATGACACGAGCCACAATCTCTACCAAGTTAAACTTTTTAATTGCTATACACCAACGTCGTTACACATCCGTATTGAATGTGAAACGCGAAAAAATAAAACATTATAACAAAGCGAATGTAAATCAAGTTCCAAGAAAAAATGTTGCATTTACGTTTCTTTATCGTACAAATTATAAAACGTCGGACGTTTATTAAACGCAATATATTTTAATTTCTTTCCCGCGCACTGGAGTTGACAGCACAGCTTATAAATAAAAAAAACATATATATAAATATATAATTCTCTGTCGGAATGGTTTATTATACTTTCGCGTAACGATATATAAAAACGGCTAAATGATTTGTGGTAGACTTATTTTCTACAACAATAAATAATTGTACAAAACAGATGCGCTTATTACATTCGTTGTCACTTAAAACGTTGTGGTATAATTCAATAAACTTGCAATGTTGTACGCCGTTCCATATTCTACCTATGTGAGATGATTTTATTTTTGACATTAATATAATTAGGATTGGGTTTCACAATACGTTCTGAAGCTTTATATAAACTGTATTCAAACTAGATCAATTGAAAATTAGTTGTTGCAGTAATGAAAATTATTGCTTGAAAATAATTTATACTCTATAGAAGTGCTAAGGAAGTATGGTTATATTCAATTTTCTTATTGTATTATATAAATAGATCGATCTTTTTATCAAACCCTTACTGAAAGTGACTTACTTTAAACATAATTATGTAATGGGTATGAAAGCCACAGTATCATTAATTTTAAAAAGAATCCTAGGCGATAACTTACACAGTTTATATTCAATCGACCGAATTATTAAATTAAGAAAAAAAAATGAAAAAAAGATTTTTCATTATTATTATTATTAGGTTTCAGCATGAATGGGTTGGCTCGCCCTAGGTAGTACCACCCTCTCATAGAAAACCGACGTGAAGTAACAGTGCTTGCATTGTTTCGTTTTGTTAGGTTAGTGAGAACACCGGAGGCTTCCCTCTCCTCCCCCCCCTGCCTACCTATCCCCCAAACACAGGCTGACAACGCACTTTCGACTCCCCTGGTGTTGTTGTTAGTGTCTATGGACGGTGGTGATCAATTAACATCAGGTGAACCCACCTGTTCGTTTGCCTCCTATGACATAAAATAAAATTGATCTTGATCTTCATCTCATGAAAATATATTAAACTAAAAGTATAGGGAATTCAAGCGATGGTGTTTTCGTGATCGCTTTGTATAAATAATTTTCATCTATCTTGTAGCGTTGCGAATTCGTATCACAGTTTTATCTGTAGTATCCAGGAAAAGCAATTTCATATAAAAATGCTGTCAAAGAGATTTCATATGAACTCGTTTATTAGACTTTTAAAATATTTATTGCAAAAACTGCAAACGTTACACAGTAACAGTTAATGAAACCTTCATGTATAAAGTACTTTGTGCAAATAATAATATTCCAATAATATCACCTGCGTGAAATCGAAATACTGAAATCTCCACTAAAATAGGAAACGCCTAACAAAATGAGAAAATGAAAGACATGGACACCACAAAGTAAAATGAACGAATAACAAAATAAAATAGCATGGACACAACGACTGTTCTTTACAAGAACAAGCCATGAGTATAAAATGACGAGACACACACTTTTACATTTTTATTTATACTACAAGTGCAAGCATGGTATGAAATTAAAAAAGTATAGCAACACATTCACAACACTGTCTGCCCATTTTCATATAAAATGTAAAGCTTAATGTTATTTTGTATACATTTAATTCCTTGTTCAATAATTTATTTAATTGGTTCTTACAATTACATTTACGTTACATACGTTATTCTATAATTACAGAAACAATAATAATTACATATGAAATAAAATATAATGACTTAGCAGTGAGGTTTTATATTAATTAACGCAAAAAAGTATTACATTAATGGAACACAACAACAATAGTGTAATCTGTTATTAAAGTTGCATTGTTATTTGCTTTGTTTGAAGATTTCACTAGAAATATAACAAAACGTTTTGTAATGAACGCGAGTCGTTTGTAGTTAATTCTTAAATATTTTAAATGTAAATTTAAGGCCAATTGGTAAACACCACAAGGTTAATAATAATAAATAATATATATTATCATCATCATATATATTAATACGTGAAGCCTAAACTTTGTATCCCTTTTTAACGGAATTGCGCAAACGGACGAACGTGAAATTTGGCATAGTTAAAGTTTATATGGAGAAGTGCAGAAAGCTATTTATTTTATATAAAATGCATTAGAAGTACATTAAATTAATTAAAATATGCATTACTCACACTACTGCTTCAATTTTACACAACATATACACACATGTAAATAAAAAAGACATTTTGACATCTGTCAATAAAGGACTTCAAAAAGGGTTGTGAAGGAGGTTGCTATGCTCGACTGTATGTATTATTTTACTCTTACGTTCCAATTACCCTTTTTCATTCTACATTCAACAATGATATTATAACATACAACTATTATTATAATATTTATCCCTTTAAAAAATCAATGAACTATGGTCGAATATCGACCATTGGGCGTCCACTAGTAATAAATAAAGACAAAAAATCTGTAAATTAATCTAAAGTGTTATATGCTTTTTAATTTCCAAAACATGATTAATAAACAATAGATAAACATGTTTCAACGTATTAAACAGTTGTTGATCGGGCTTTAAAATAATAAGCAAGCAGCGTTCAAGATACTACAATATTGTATTATTTCTAGCTCACACGTATTATAATACGAAATGAATTAAGAAAAAAGACTGTATGTGTAATTAAACTCACACAAATAAAAAGCAACAATGTAACGTGCACAAACGGGAAGGTCGTGCGTCCAGTAATAAAATTGAATAAAAATAATAAAAAAAGCAATTATAATTATTATTTGCCCGCATTCGTGCGGTGCGGCCATGTTGCTATTGATAGTAATAGTTAGGGGAACAATAAAATATACTTTAATTAGCATCGTCGTAGCGTTCGGTGGGGCGTCGACCCTCTTAGACACTTTACAAGGTACGACACGATGACTACCCGATAACATTACAATTTTGGTTTATTTTTGCTGTCCACGTCTTTGTGAATCATTGGATAAGTTTTGATATATTAACTTCGTTAGAATTCAAATGGAACTATTGATTAGATTCCAGTTCTATAAATACAGTACAGGTGCAATATTAAGGTGTTAGAAAAAATACGAAGCCTCGAAATCGGTGTCTCAAAGTCTAAATAATGCCATAACATTATTTTAAGGTATTCTTTTGACATTGACAAGGGTGGTAAACCATAATGCTCCGTTACCTAAGCTCTTTTTAACACCGTGAATTTGTACTCTTGTACATTGACAGGTATCCGAAAATCAAATAATACATTTGAAGGAAATTTGAATTATATGTTGTTATAATATGAAAGAACATTTTCAGCACTTTTTAATTTTTTTTAACTTATCACTAGAATGTATTCTCGTGTGAATGTCGGCACAAAGACACGTTAAGCCTAGAGCGATTAACTTTCGAGTATTGATTCCGATACACACTTGCCTATAGATGCTCGTCAATAGATTTATTAAAGGTGGTAGCTACCCATGCGAGTTGTTATAAAATACTCTACCGCCATGATCTTACGATACATTTCTTCACCGAACGTTTAAGCGCATTACAGAACTCAAGCCCAAGTCGTTATCTCGAAGCCATAATTACTATAATATTTAACTTTATTTGAATTCCGATACCTGAGATACAGTAAAAATAAAGTTAAAACATTTTGCAAAGGTTTGTCTTCGTAATTGACGCATTGTCACGACTGCGCAATATTTATCCCGACCTGTAAAAGGTATTATCGAACTAGAACGACTCGCAACATTGTGGCGTTTCGAAAAAAAACCTGCCCGACACTCGTTTCTGCACTTTTTTTTTTGTTTAATAATTATTGTATGAATTTAAAATTTAGCGAACAGAAAGACGTCCGACTGCTTATCCTTATAGAAAAAGACTCATTTAAACTTTCTGAGTTTATTCACATAATATTTTTGTAAAAGTATAAGGTGGATTGATATCGCAATCTTTGCGATCCAAATTTTGGAGTAATCTATAAAGGAAGGAATACATTAATTAATTCAAGTCAATATTTGCCGCATGCCACTGATAATGCTATATGAAATTTTATAGATTCGACAGCGAGATACAGACTGGTCTTCTTTTCTTATTTACTGATGTTTAAATCTGTACTCACGTCTTATACTTCGGGATTATTTAAATAGATACACTAATGCCCGGTGTCTGAGGTACTTTAATTGTGGTTTATCTATTCCATAGCGTTATCGGTTCGATAAATGTCAGTAAAACTCAACGTCATCTGCCATCTGACAGTTTATCTTATGGCTAACTTTGTTGAGTCAATAACTATTGGTAGTTTAGGAGAGTATCTCGGAAACCTGACATTAAAACCTGTATTTTTGCTTGCATAGATAATATATGGGGGACAGGATGATAATACAAAATAAATTCTTCAACTTCCATGGAATCAAGACACCTGAGTGAATGAACGAGTTACATATAAAGCGTTATCTCCACACGGCATTAATCGTATGTGATATACAAATAGGCCATCATATTGCTGTATGTATATGTATTCAATCAGTTTTACTAATTATAAGTCACACGCTTCTTCTAGTTTCCATCTTATTTGTTACAAGTGGCATATTCGTATGATTAACTTCGATTAATTGATAATTTGAAATGAGCAACCACATAATGAAAATTAACTATAAAGTGCTCTAGTTTATCATTACATATTAAGTATAAAGCCCTCTACCATGTCTGTCTGTCTGTGTGTTCACAATAAACTACTGAATGACCTCTCATACAGTTTTACTAGTAGATAAAGTGATTCCTGAGGAAGATTTAGGTATATCATATGTAAAAAAAATATATTACGGAACAACGTCCGCCTTGCCCGATAGTATATATATAATAATACTAGTCGTAAAATAATGACTCATGTTTTTCCATAATCAATAACATTCAATTAGATAATAATCATTGAACTCCATTTCATTAGTTGGTACCTACAGCTAGACTAATAATACAAGTCTAGCTGTAAGGCGAGCCTCACTAAATAACCATCATTTCTGTTTGCTTGCTTTAATAAACCATAAGCTTTACCACTACCCCTGGGTTTTTACCTAACTTCTACGGATACGAGTTTCACTTTTTTTTAAATAAATTATAGGAAGCAAACGAACAGACGGGTCACCTGATGTTAAGTAATCACCGATGTCCATAGACACTAGCAACACCAGGGGAGTTGCAAGTGCGTTGCCAACCTGTGTTTGGGGGAGGAGGGGAGGTGGTCTTCCAGCGCTTTCTCTGACTGAACGAAACGCAACAATGCAAGCACTGTTACTTCACGTCGGTGTTTCTTGGTTGTCCGGTGAAGCTGTTAAGACCTTGCTTGGTCAATAGCGTAGTCAGTTCGGAAAAAAAGTCGGTGTTTCAGTGAGTCTGGTGGTATTAACCCGGGCGAGCCGACCCATTCATGCTGAAACCATTAATAGCAGAAATAGCCACCTACCTCTCTGAGGAGTTCATTAGCTATCAGTTCTTTCCTTCGTTAACTTCAGGTCAGCTCAATGAGCGATGAACAGAGTTTTCGTGACAATATTATTTGGGTGAATTAAATATCACAGTCACGTTTCAAAGAAGTGACACGACTGTTGAAGTAGACGAACTCTCGAACCAAAACCACGTTTAAGCAAATATGCATATCAATATGTTTATAAGATGCAACTATTTTGTTTATAAAAACAAAGTTGCAAGGATACTTGCAGTTCTCCTTAAGTGAAAATATTTGTTGGAGATCATAGCTACTATATAATAGATATGAAACACCTACATCCTGATCGACCAACACAGCCACAATTGAGAAAATAAAAACTACCTTTATAGACAACAAAAACAGTTGAGGGACTAGACTTCCGATCATTTACATTTTATGCTTAAATATTTTATATATGTAATTGTAGGTACATTGCTTACTTCACGAATATTTTTCATATTAATACTTATAATTATAGTTTTTGATTATCTCTAGAGCCTACCTACCTTAACTCTCTTATTATTGTTTTTGTGCCCAATATAATTATACTTTTTTTTCACGAACTATTTACGCTATTGACCCACCGAGGTCTTAACAGATTCACCGGGCTATTAAGGGCGAGCGCTTAAGGCACTTAGCCGATTTTATTTGACAACTAGCTCAAGGGTGCACGGCACACCTCGGCTTGGGCTGTTGCCTGACTCATACATTTCGCGACTTATGCGCTAACCTTAGTTAAGCTACATATTCATATTTATATGAGTTATTGAAACATACGAGTATATGTGTACCAAGCATACATACCTCCATTTGTGTAGGATTTTAGTAATCATGGTCCTTTTTCCACATTCAATAAAATACCATACAACTTAATACAGAACATTATGTTGGGTGGATGATCTATTTTCTAGCTATTAAAAAGTCAATACACTGGTTTTGCAAATATCATTCAGGCGATATACGATATTATAACGTTTAAGCTAGAATATTTCGCAAATAATATTTACTTCATTCACGGTAACCCTCGATTAATATGTTCAGTTTTAATTCCCATCCACCACTTGTTTACACAGAAGAGAGCTTGTTTTTTCCATCCACATTTTGAATCAATCCCACATCTGTTGAGTCTGGCTACAGGAGAAATGATTAAATCTCATGCAAACAGTGCCGATGAACGCAATATAAAGCTATGCACATGAATTTTATATTTAGCCAGAATATCAGTATACAAGTCAACACGTCATTGAGGAGTCGTATGATTAAAAGTGCACATTTCGTTTTTTTTTTTTTAATATTGAAACATTGAAAATGGAAAATATGGTCGATGTTGGTTTTGCGAAGAGATCGTAGCATGATGATAATAAAGTTTCTAATACTTGCCTGTTTGCATATATCATTACATAGTATAAAACAAAGTCCCCTACCGTGTCTGTCTGTCTGTTCGTGATAAACTCAAAAAGTACTAAACGGATTTTCATGCGGTTTTCACCAGTAGATAAAGTGATTCATGAGGAAGGTTTTGGTATATAATTTGCCAAGGATTTTTTTATACTCAGTGCGGGACAACGTCTGCCGGTCCCGCTAGTCACCTACAAGATTAATATCTGTTGTCAAGTAACTGGATATGTGTCCCAACTACTATGCTTGAGAGCCAGTTCACTCTGAAATTAACGTGTTACCATCGTACCTATCGTTCCAGTGAAGCTGTGAAGGCCCAACAGCTTTGTTTATAGCTTTGTACGAAAAAAAAATCAGCTTAAATCATATCCACTGGTCTTAACGTCAGGTGAGATGTAAACCACAAGATTAAGCTTTAATTAATTAATACGTGTGTATAAACGCGGTAGAACTGAGGTATTTTAAAAGAAAACGAGAAGAGCGTATTTCTCACTGTTCTTCAATAACATAAGGCCAACGAGACACTGCACCCACTCTACTCGACACAGTGTTACACCCCCATTTTTTATCACACAAAAAGGTTGAGGATCAGAATTGCAAAGCCCTCCCATAAGAAGTCTCACTTCAAAAAGTATTAAACAAAATGGGTAAAGTGGTTTACGGACGATAATTTTACGTGACAAAATCATAAGAAAACATTGCATACTTTTATGAATTTAATTATTCTATATATAGAAAGATGAGTCACAAGTCGAACGCTTAGACCGATCGCGCTTCTCTATCGCTTGTTCCGCGCTCTCGCTTGCACGCTCGGCTCAGGCGGAACGTGACAAAGAGTCATGAAAAATCGTGCGTGCAGCCGGCGTTCATCGATTTATTAGACGTTATCATGTCAAAATGTATTCCACTTTATGTTAATAATTATGCATCAACAATCAATATATTAATGGATAGTAAATATCAGATGAAAGTGATACTACAACCTAAACGATTATAAGAAAGTCACACTTGGTTAACAAACGAACTCAATGTTATAAAGGTTCAGTTACTATTATAAAGGTTAATACGCGGCTTAAAGATTAATATATTATACATTTTCCCAAGTTATAAATGAACAGGATTTAGAACAGAAAAACAACTTTTAATCTCCGAACTAGCATCCCGCAAATACGTTCACGTGCACGTATCAATTTACTTCTGAACAGTATGCTAAATTTATTAACAAGCTTCTATGACAGAATTTTACTAAGAACTGTCTGATAACACGTCAGGGTTTGGTTTCATGGCGATAAGCTATTGCTTGTTTTGGTTAGTAAGAAGTTTTTTGATTCGTCGGTTGAAAAGTTTTGTCGGTCTATTATTACTGGATTAGACAGAATAGATTAAATTAACGAATTAAATTATAGCATATGTATATATAGTTCTCGATTATTAAAATGTCCAAGTGATTAAAGAATTCGTCATAAATATATTATGCCTTTAAATTAAACATGACATTAGAATGGACACAGAATTCGTTTGCAATTAACTGAGAGAGGATACGTTACCTACAGGATATTTTGACTATCGAAATGGCACGATAACGCACACATACGATGTTGCTTAGATACGGGTGGATTGACGGGGCAGTCGTCAAGAATAGCTAACTAGCCAAGTTTCAACAAGGCACTGTCTACGGGCTTATGACGTCTATATAGATATAAAATCATTACATACAGCAAGCACATAATGAAATATATCATATATGAATATACCAGGGAAGATTATCTGAGATCGTAAACTAGACTAGGTACCAAATAAATCGTATGAATGAGTACAATATAATAATCAAATTAACAAAAATACGCGATTTCTAAATATCTACGTCAGGCATTATTCAATAACGCTAGGAATAATTGAAGCGTGCAGATGTTCATAATAAGTATCACCGTTTGATTATAAACAATTTCCCGGTAGTGATAAAGTTGAAATTTGATTGCGATGTTTATATAAATATTATTATTTAGTGAGTAGAAGAGTTAAGAATATTAATTTGAAAATATGACCGATTCACACTACGTGGTTATTTATTTTGCAACCATTGTTAATTGAAGTCTAGAAGTACAAGATTATAATTATTTTTTTATTATTTATTCTTTTCTAAATATCGGTTTAACAATTGCAAATTCAGATCATTTACCAGTCGTAATCAAATCCAAGCAAAAGCCTCCTACGAGTAAGTGTATAGAAAAAAGAGTGCACCTTAATTTATATTATACTGTTATGTAGGGATTTCTTGTCTATGTCGAATAACTAATCAGGTTTGTTAAGCTTTACTACCTTTGTTCGCAGCTTCGCTCGCTTTAATTTAGACCTGAAGTATCTCTCGGGAACAGTACTTATTATTTGGATAGAAGATACACTATATCCTTTTCTGTATACCTGGCAACGTGTTTGTAATGCTTCATGATCATCGGTACGGTACGATCATCATCATACACCTTTTTACGTATAGTATCATTCATTTATAATATTACTAAAGGTAACTTTTAGTGTTGGATCCAAGTTACGCCTGATGTTAAATGACAAGGTGATCTAAGAACTGCTTAATAATTGCGAAGTGCTTAGTAATACCCTATCGGCTAACCAATTAACAACTCTTTCTTCACCGAGAGTGCCGGACTCATTTGTAAGGATCCCAACCTACATCGATCAACTCGACCTGAACACACTAACCACTGTGTCATTAACGCTACATTATAGAAAGCTATTGAAATTAACATGATATACTATAAACATTTTAGATTTGTTGCTGCGAAAGTAGTATAACGTAGTTACACTTGGTTTTTTCGAACTGTATAGCGTTGTTGGCCTGATGGAGCTTTCACAGATTGACGGGACTAAATTACACTTAGTTCAATTGTTTTTGAGTATAGGTAATGTTCAAAGAACTCTTCTATTCCCAGATTAACTCTATGTCAATTTTTTTTTGTGATCAGGTCAATAATGTAAATTGATAACATAATAATTAATTTAAAGTAGACCCATTATAATCAATAATTAATATAAAGAAATCAAATCCTTTTATTTAAATATGTTTTCAATTTCACTACCTGCCGTTATACACGTAACAAAATCAAAATAACATCAATTTATAGGTAATTAAGTTAAAAATTAGAATAAAACGCGCCTACCGGTGTGGAACGAACATTCTCCCACACCAAGTTAATTTGTTATATCCACATTACAATCACGCATTGTGCCTGATAATAAATAGAAAAAGCGACAATAGAAATAACTAGTCGTGTATAGATATCTAATAATGAAATTGTATTGCATATAAATATACGCTAGTTATGCGTTTCTCGGTCTGTCGGACCGTTTAATGCGAGTTGTTATTTATTAGAGTCGCTCCGCGTGTTGACCCCTTATTCTACAGTCGTCGACATGGCCGCGTGTCTTCTATATTTTACTATGCAGTAGAGATATTTATACAGTCTGGTATAACACTCCTGTATGGAGAGTACCTATTTTTAATTGATGTATTTTTTTCTAACCCAACATAATAGGTACAGGTACGTACATTATATGTAGAAAAATTAAGATGATAAAAAAAATAGATGAAATAATAATCAAACAAGCCAAAATAGTAATTCGGAATTAAAATACACTATACTAGCTTCTAACCGCGACTTCGTCTGGGCGGAATAGTTACTTGGGCTAACTAACACGCAGCGGAAGTTCTCAAAATGAAAAGACCCGATTTTGAAATGTCTTGATTAGCGCTCCGCTCCTATTGGTCTTAGGGTGATGATATATTGCCTATAGCTTTCCTCGTTAAAACTGAAAGAGTTTTTCAAATCTGACCAGTAGTTCCTGAGATTACCCCCTACAACCTCACAAACTTTACCTCTTTATAATATTAGTATAGATTGCTGTAATCGCTGCAAGTATGAGATCAGTAATAAGTATATAAGGAAAACTTGTTTCATTTACTACATTTGATTGGTTACTTAACTATACTAAAGTGTGACTAGTGATTTCGAGATTAAAATATCGACAGACCAGTAATTCGGTACACGGCGCGCGTTTGAATTTGCATCCAACAGCAAGGAGTCAGATTCTGTAATAACGTGATGATGGAGAAAAATATTATACATTATTTTCAACTATATTTAAACATGCTAATAATAAGTCATCAGTAGATTAGTAAAAGAATAATGGTAAATAAAGACGTGTTTGAGGTCATCAATACATTATCCAGAATTACTAATGTATAACAGAAAAATTTAATAAATATATATTATGTTTCTATTTACGAAGATTAATGCAACGAACTTCGGTATGGGAATAGATTTATCTAGCAATCAAATCAAAAATACTTTATTTAGTTTAGGCACTAATAAATAAGGCGCTTATGAACTTCAAAACTACCACCGGTTCGGAAAACAAAAATCAAGAAGAACCGGCAAGAAAAACTCGATCGGGTACTTCTTTTTAACATATATATACATATATATGTATATATATATATTTCGAATACATTATACGTTACAATACCGTTTTTAGTGAATGTACAGAGAGAAGTCAATTCCAGACATTACCATCTTTCACATATTGATCCACTCTATAATAGACTTTTGACATCAAAACCCGCTTGACATGGCGCTAAAAGTTACTGCCCGGCATATCGGTAATATGTTTTGGGACTTCATTGTAAAGCCTAATACTTCTTCTTCTTCTTACCCTTATCCCACATAAGTAGGGTCGGTACAAAATGTTTGTCATGTTGTGGTATATGATTTGGCTTAATTTTTACGATCGGCCGCCTGCCTGACATCAACCCTCCTTGGAATTATATTGTTGTAGCACTGTATTTATGATTATTATTATATAGTTACGAAGCCTGATGGGCTCTTTTAGCCTTACAATTTTTCTGCACGCTTTAACTTTGGTTATTTATAGTGTCTGCTTGAGCGGCACCACCGTTACGGTTAAAAACAAAGTTCTTCAAGAGTATGGTTTGCTTGCTATATTGCCATTTTTATGCAACAGATAACTAGCCAACTTTAGACTATTCCCGAGGAATGCATTTTCAGGGTTTTTTTTCAGGGTTCGTGGTTTCACAGTTTTCTCGGTAATAATAATAAACTATTAGATACAATATAATAATATAAAATAAGAAAACTATAATAGAAATATACACGCAACTAAAATGACCTGTCAATGTCAAAACTAACACTATTACCTAAAAACTATTACTGGTTTTACTAAGTCTGAAGCAATGGCGTTAAGTGCCTGAAATGCGAATACTAATGCTACGGCGGACAGCACAGTGAATAAATAGATCGGTATAGTTTATAACATTCTGTCTATAAATTTCGAATTTGATTGAACGATTTATACGTACGCATATTTGTTGTCTACTTTTACACGTATAAATAATAAGAGCCAGAATATTTAATGTTTTATGATTTGAAATTACCGTTCGACATATCTACCTGACTGAAAGGTATTTGACTTCAAAATTACAATCTTAATCACTCGGTAAGTTTATTACTTTTTATAATTTTGGGGTGTAATGGGTGTCGAATAACATCATAAGACTTGAGACACCCAAGCCAACCTCACCTGCACGTAATGCACCCTGCTGAATAACGAACGAGGCAATGGCGAAAGCGGGGTGGTAGGGTTTTACAGTCCGACTGGGTCGCAACCACCATGTATGTGGCAAAAAAGCACGTCATAGTGATTCGCTAATCTCGTTTCGGGATTAGCCTGTGCATATCCAGCTATTCGCAGGCCGGCATGACAAGTGCGACCGGCGATGGATAGTGTGTCACTCGGTGGTCGCTATTGTTTTTGGACTGTACTGTGCATCAGGCATATTGCAATCACTTTGCCGTGTTACAATAAAAAAAAAAATCTAAATTATATTGTATCCTACTACCTTCCCCCCTACAATTTTACTTTTATAGAAAATAAAACGCGTAATTATTTTTTAACCTTTATGTCTCATGCCAATGTAAACACCATTTCTTTAGAATTCATCTCATATCTGTAGCTACTTAACGAGTTACCTACCCATCACCACGTAGGTACGACATTGCTCATAACTTATGAATACTATCATACTTTTTCAATATTAAAAATATGTTTATACAAGAAAAAAGTGTGTGTGTACTTATGTACACGCGTTAGAAGTTATACTTATTTGGCGTAACAACATAAAAATCTATTCAAAATTTTTATCTATCGCCTTATTCTACGTTAGTAGAAAAAACGGCACTAACAATAGAGAAAAGGTATTTAATATAAAGAAATACAAACAACAAATACGAAGAAACACAATGTAGACTATAGCTAACTTCAGGGTGTCGGTTTTTCGTGACGGTGTGCGCGCGCATCCTAAAAATTTAATCTCATCATTTTCCCCTAACACGCCAAAAAAGTATAACTTCAAAAATTAGTCCAATCGATTCAAACCAAGTCTTATCTATTTACTATAAAAATATTATTGTCATACATATTTTGTACTCCTGCACTCCTTACAGATTGCATTTTAATAGATGCTGAAATACACTTTCCAAAGCATAGAACAGACCATAAAGGTAAACTATCTAATTTTAAATAAATATAATAAAAAAACAGGATGTGTTGTTAAGACACACGATAAAAGTGAAACTTTTGTACTGCAGGGAAACATTTTAATTAAACAAATACAACTAAAAGCCAACGTCACGCGCTGTTCCTAGGCGGTCACCCATCCAAGTACTGAGCGCGTCCGATGTTTCTTATCTTCGGTGATCGGATGAGAACCGGTGTTCCTAACACCCGACACTACTTTTCATCACACCAAAAGGTTGCGGATCAAAATTTTAAATTTTTACTTCAAAAACGTTATTGCATATACAAACTTTACAACCATTTTCGACTTTTTAGAATGTTTAGAATGAACTTTCAAACTTATGTCCTTATTAATTATCGCTGTGTGGCGATATATCAAACAATCAAAACTGATATACTGCCTTAGATACATGTATGTATGTATAATTTTAGAACATCTTTCCATTATACACCTGCCGTAACGATAAATACTGTAAATGAATTTCAAAAGGTGACATTTAATTCATTATTTTGAGAATTATGCGGGCATTAGTTTAATGTCGTTTTAAGGCAACAAGGAATTCATACTTGGCACAGTGATGATAAAAAGTGTCACATTTTCACTATAATTCGCCGTAGTTATAATAACATCTTTATAAAAAGCTGTGACACTGTCGAACAAATAGCCGACCGATAGAGATCATTAAGAAATTCTTATATGTAAGGTAAAAAGTTGTACAATCAACAACGGTATGTTCTGAAGGCGCAACATTTTCACAGAAAACAGTCCTGTAAATAACGGACTTAGCAGGGTAAAATAAATTAATGCGCATTTAGAATCGACTCCAACGTTACCGTGTATGCCGATACGTGTGTAAAAATAATACATTTTTTATTGACCATATAATTAGTGGAGTGTCCTTTTACGGAATCTGTCTAGTTTGTTGCAAGCAAACACCCGGATGGAAGACGCGTTTCTTATACATAAAATATTATTGTTAAGGTCTATACGAAAGAGAGAAACACTTTTCTTCTAAATATACATACTTAGTTTTAGTTTCAAACTATATTTATCAATATAAATCGTGAAGAGTAAGACGAATAAAACAAATACAACTTAAGATAGTAAGCTTAAATCGGATCAATAGTTTGAATACAAATAACGTCGGTAACCATGCAGACGGTCCCGGGTAAAAAGTACTTGCGCCTGCCTCTTGTATTTTTAATATACCCCTCTCCGCTCGCGCGCCCCCTCACTCGCCCGTCACCCCCGCTTTAACATAATATAAAATTATAAACGATATGAATCACGATAATGTTTCGTGGAGCTGTGTGCGCGGCCAATTCACAACTTCACCGGGGCCGGAGCCTGCTCCCCTCACTCCGCACTCCACCATCGCTGCACCCTGATGTAATATACAAAAGTTCAGTAGTGAGCAATGTAGAGTGATTTTATTTTACGTAAAATGACAAAATATGATCATTTTGGATTTATACTGCGGAATTTAGAAGTTATTTATCTTATAAGTAAGACACTGAGAAAATGTAAGTGTAGGTAACAAAAGTAACATAAAACATTTTACATGAAGCCAGTAAATCAACGTTTAATATGTAAATACTAAAAGCAAATAATCGTATTTATTTTTTATCTAGTTAATGAGTTATGCTTTACTGAATGTACGTCATCTTTATTCTTCATAATATAATTTTATGTACATGCATACACAATGCCACCAGTCCAATTATGGATTAAATATCTTTGGTATCTGGAACCAGGGACAAGAAAGCATACCAAAAATATTCCAATTATAGTAAAATAGGAAATCGAATTGAAAGATTTTTAATTGATATTGGAACTTATGTGAACGTAATCCGCCACGCGTCGCATCGCGTAGTGAACTGTCTCTGTACTTTGAAACGAACTTGACATACTGTTCCTATCGATACAGCGCCGCGGCCGCCCCGCACCGGCAAAAAGAAAAGTTTTATTTTTATAAGACAAGAAATTTATTATTGCTGATGCTCGTGTCGGTTTTGCGTTACTTCGGAAATAGAACGTAAAATAATGTTTGCATCGATCCACTCTCGGTCGTTTTTACTTGAACTTTATTTCGAACATACTGTTAGTAGCGATACTCGTATGCATGCATATATGAGAACAGGATGTCATAAGCTTCGCGTAATATTTAACTTTACTATACTTGTATTTTAACTTTGTTTTATACATTTTAAGAATCAGTGATAGTATCGTATTATGGTAAGGTATGCCTTAAACGAATATGGAAAGTCGTAGATCATTAGAACAATAATGTAAGTTATATATGCAGGTAGCAACTACTCTAGGTAGGCCAAAGCGAGCATGAAATAATGACTGACTGGGAGTTCAAATATTGCCTCGTTATTTGCTGTCGATCGTCGAGTGGGTACAAATACTACTAAATACAAGTATTGGTAAAAAAAAGACCTAGATGAAAGCGTAGTATGGTATAATGATAAGAAATTTTCGATTTCCCATTTAGGTGGCTATTACCCTCAAATTGTATCCTGACCGCTACAATTAAGAGCCAATTTCTACACACACCTATAAAGATGGAAGGAAGACACACATTATTAAGTACTTTTTTATTCATCTAACCTGAGCAACAATTGCTAAATAATGAGTGATTTTAGATTGTCAAACAAAACACGTGATACAAGTTAGCCTACACTACGTCACGATCCATGTGAAGAGAAATCAATAAAACTATATATTTAGAAATCACCAATCTAACACTTCACAATGTATGTAAAAAAATAACAATTATATAGATATATATTTATTTATTAACAATAAGTAATCTATATTATTATAGAATACAATCGCTCATTCCTAAACACTACTAGCAATGCCTACCTCGCTACGACATACATATTTAAAACCGAACGTTTGGTGTAGAAGTAAGTGGAAGTTCCAAGGATTTTCAGCTTTGATCTCCGATGACTGAATTTTCAGTTTACTTAAATTTTTCAAAACATTTAAATACGCCGGTTTTGTATAAAATGGTTTTTGTCCACAATTTTACTCCTATTGTCTTTGGAATAGATTTACTTCTGTGGCATCTATTGTGCACTGGCTCTATTTATTCTTCAATACATCACGCACAATAAATAACCCACCAAAGTTTAATTGCATTGGGATGGATGGCATAGGAGCTCGCAAGTGATAAAAAACTTTTCTTCAATACATCACGCACAATAAATAACCCACCAAAGTTTAATTGCGATGGCATTGGAACTCGTAAGTGATAAAAAATCAACATTCATTTTTATATGTAGGTACCATCAATAATTATTTTCTTAATACTTGCCCTCACAAACTCAAGGGGAAAATGTATAAAACTATTATAAGACCAGTCACGTTATATGGATCTGAGTGTTGGGTTACAAAAAAGACGGGTGAGAGAAGATAACACGTGGCAGAATGGTGAATATTAAGATGGATGTGTGGTGTAACTAGAATGGATAAGATTAAGAAGTATATAGAGGAAGTTTGAAAATATCACCAGTGACAGAGAAGTTGAGAAGTAATAGGTTAGCATGGTATGGGCATCTCATAAGGAGAGATGAAAATCATTGTTCTATAAAAGTTTTAAGTATGAAAGTGGAGGGATATAGGAGTGAAGGAAGACTGAAAAAGGTTTGGATGGATTGTATGAAATACGATACATGTATAAAAAACATGTTATGCCAACCTTACTTAGGATGGATAAGGGTAAGAAGATGATGATACTTGTACATGTTACCGCATTCTATAGCAAATCATAAACTGAGATCATTTACCTTAACAATCAATAAAGTGCTAAATTTCTACTGCCAGTAAAAATAAATAATCATTATTAATTTAGCACAACTGCAAATCACGACTCATTTTATAACTTCAACCTTTTGTAAGACTGTTTGTCTCCCAGTGTGTCACCGGACTTATTAACCTAATAGTTGTTTGCAGTAATATATCTTATTTAATACAAATAATATATTGAACTACTGCCAAATGTAAAAGTTATTCTGCGAGTGTTCTTTTATCTTCGCTATACCAGCAACGTTGCCGATATATGTAATGTACAAACGACATAACAAATGAATAATCAGTGATAATTTAGAGAGTATTAAAAACTGTTTTTCTGTAATCTCGATTGAAATTTTTGTCAATATTGAAAACTTTTTAAGATCCTATACTCATACTATGCTTGTTAGTTCATACAATTATGTTGTCTATACTAATAATAAAGGAGGTAAAGTTTGTGAATTTGTGACACTGTAGGGGGTAATCTCGGGAACTACTGGTCCGATTTGAAAAATTCTTTCAGTGTTATATAGCTTATTTATCGAGAAAGGTTATAGGCTATCATCACGCTAAGACCAATAGGAGGCGAGCACCAATGAAGAATGTTTCAAAATCGGGTTTTATTTTTCCTCTTGAGTACTTCCGCTGCGTGTTAGCTTTAACTCAAAGTAACTATTCCACGCGGACAAAGTCACGGGTAGAGGCTAGTTAGTAATACATTTTTCTTACTATAACTTTTTGCCAACAGTACGCACAGCTTTTCATTAAAATGATTTTTTTTCTGTCGCTACTGCTGCTTTTTTCGAAGAGTTGTGCTCTACCTACAAATCATTCTGCGATATTTTTTCGCTACACAGTTTTCTATCGTTTCTTTAAGTTTTTCTAAATTGTTATAATATCAACATAATACGCATCCATTTTAAGTGGTAATTATTTACAATTTATATTATTTTATATCGCATTTGTTTTATATATATATAATAAATATTTTATTAGTTGTTATTACCCACAGGTGATTGGAATTTTGAACCCTATTAACACGCTATGCACATGACAAGATACAGAATGTTAATTTTCTCCGAGTAGTGCCGTATACAGCCGAGCGACGCCGAGCGCTAGCCTGTACAAGCCGCAGACATTGTCAGTAATTACCTGTGCCGCTATAATCGCACTTAATTACAACTATACAACTCACAATCGCGTTCGTTTCAAGTATTATTAATATTAATACGCGATAAAAACAGGTTTAGTCTCGTACTCTGGTATACAAGAGTTCATGTAGCGCATAACTCAACACCCTCCTCTTATTTCATTTATTACTACAGAACACAGTCGCCTCTGCAGTCCATTAGACTTTTTTTCCTCAGTTTTTTTAACATAATCAAGGAAATATGGACCTTGTGATGAATCAGAATCATTGATAAAGACAGAGGTCTCGCGTTAATCCGTTGCGAAGGGCAATCTTTTGCAATAAAAATCATCATTTGTGTCTATTTCGAGTTAAGTGCGTACTATGGTTGGAATTAAAACGAGTTTTGTAACATTGTAATCAAAAAATAAATATGCTAATCCTTGTAATATCTATTTAGGTTTTTACTAACATTTCATAAAATAATTGTGTTGTAAAAATAATATTTTTTGAAGTATGTGTATCTGTATTTTTATTTAATACGATCTGTTTCGGTATTAGGCTATCCTGTGCAAAATTTAACACTTTCCAACATAGTACTATTCTCCTGTGTGAATTTCTAATTAAAGCAAAGTATCATATTATATATAAGTCGTTCGTATATTTAGGTGCACTCTATCACAAAGTAATACTTATAACTGCAACACTAAACTCACAGACAAAGAAATAACCCGTACCAAATAAAAATTCCATACAACATTTTATTTTATCATTTAAATCGGCGTTTACGATGGGGAACAATGCTGGGCTCCGAACCAAACAAAAGTGGGACGCAAATAAAGAAAACAATAAAATTAGAATATATAAACACATAAAAACTGGCGTCCAGAATGTTCGCGTTGTGGCTGGCAAACGCATGCGCCTGGCATCACCGCATATTACATCAAATAAATTAATATTAAGTCCAACTGCACAGTGTGTTGGTAGCTATAGACGGCTGGTAGTGTCCAGGGGTCTTTTAACTTCGATATAGGGGTGACATTTGTACGGACACGAGCTGCTTGATCTGCGGTCGATGTTATACGCAAACGAAGGGACTCTGTTTATTTGACATAACTTTTTTAGTGGAATGTTTGTGTATTTGGCCGGAGAGCCACCCTCTCGTACGTTTTAACATTTTTAAACATTTGTATAAAGTATTTATAACACTAATTTTAGATGATGCTTTCTATGTACGTACACTAAATATACCCTCAAAAAGATTTACACATTAAGCACTTGTTAACAATTATTTATCAATCAACGTTTATTGAACATATTTCTCAATTTCGTTAAATAATAAAGAAGTCTCTAAGTACGTGAATATTAACAAAATATATAATTTCATAGTTACATTATTTCTATCAGACAAAGATAATAAATCGATGTCGTATATTATTGTTTGATGGCATACCGTGATATGCTGTAAATAGTTATTATATAATATTATTTGTTGCATATATCAAGATGTAAATATTTATACATCTATCATAACTAAGAATATTCTATATCTAAAAAATTTACAGATATTTGAAGACATTCGGCATTACGCAGGTAATAGTTGGCCAGATCAATCAATATGAAATTGTTGCACGAATATATTAGTATTAATAAATAACTGGCGATGGCCACAATACTTTTTTTTTCTAAATATCATTTGCGCTTTTCTACTATGAAGGTTATTTTCTTAAAAGGAAGCGCGCCATACTTATCAAGGTTATCGTTTAAAATATACTAGCTGTGCCCGCGACTCCATCTTGTGGAATCTAATGTAACTAATAAAATCCTCTGATTGTCTTAAATCCACTTACTTACGTTCTATCGTACTTAGGTCGCGTCGTCATTAAAATCCAAATAACTTCTGATAGAGTGAACCGATTTTAATGAAACCAAGACTATATGGTACTCGAGGATATGCTTTATGATTTTCATCGTGAACGCAGTACTTTACTTTACAAACAGACAGACGGACAGTCATTTCTAAAAATGATTAAAATGTATTTTATTACTTATTGCAAGACACCTGAAATTTTTTTTTTCAAAATAATCTCAAAGTACAGTCACGTTATAGTTACATTCTTATTATTTGTATAGACGATAGATATAAATAGATAGATGAGGACCAAATTGGTATGTTTTGTATTGTGTATTTTCAGTTACATCCGATTTCCATTAGCAGTGTTGTTAAATTAAATAAAATGAGCCGATTATAAAATAATTCCAAAATTGTATGAAATCCTCCTACCGACAATCCGGATTATTATAGACCGGGGAATATTTTAAAATAAAATCGGAACAATTTTTTATATAAGAGAACTCATTAATAATTTACATATAATTCAAAACCCAGGCCAGTGTTAACTGTGAATTATTTTGTTTCAGTTACACACTCTAAAGCTTTTAATGCTTACATGTAAATAAAATATTTACCACATGTGTAATAATAAAACTGCAATGGAAAAACATTTTTCCATCAAACCTAGTAACGAGTAAGTAGGTACTTAGTGTAATTTGACTGATAAGCTAGTTGATCTTGGAAATTGAAATTTCGACATTGTTTCCCTAAGAGTAAGGTTTAGAATTGAACAATAACCAAATACCAAATAGTATAAAATTTGCCGATATTAGTAGTTCATTACACACACATCTTTTGTTTTTTTTTTCATCATACCTTATGGCTAAGCAAATAATGGTTATCATACAATAAAGGTATACAACTGTAGGTGGTAGAGCTACGCTGAAACTATTACTGGTTTCAGCATGAATGGGTCGGCTCGCCCGGGGTAGTACCATCCTCTCATATAAAACCGACGTAAAGTAACGGTGCTTGCATTGTTGCGTTTCGTTCGGTCAGTGGCAGCGCTGGAGTCCCACTTCCCTTTCCCCCTCCCCCAAACACAGGCTGGCAACGCACTTGCAACTCTCCTAATGTTGTGTCTATGGACGGTGGTGATCACTTAACATCAAGTGACCCACCGGTTCGTTTGCCTCCTTTGATATAAAAAAAAACTGAAGTGTACAAGCGTAACCAATCCACTGAAAAAGTATTTTTTACTAAATATATCTAATGGTCCCTTTGATAGATTTCAACACTTTGATTGCCGCAAAAATTATGTAAACCGAAGTAATTAACTATTATGAACGAATTAGAATTAAAAATCTCTTTAACCTAAGTTATGCAGGATATCCGGCTTGGTTATTAAATAAAAAATTATATGAATAACAGAATAATTACTCGTGAAAACAATAACTATATGAAATATTAAAAAAACGCACGCACACATGAACTCTACAATTACAATAATTACTTTGCACAACAAAATGTTACATACAATATAAAAGGAAATATGCCATTCCAGACAATGGAGGGCATTAAAAAATGGAGGTTAATCCTAAAGCCTTCGACATTTGGCGACTGATGTTTGTCTTGTTGTGACATTTAACTGTTTACCGCTTACAGTTTTAATGATTTAACAATATTCTAGTAATTGAAAAATATTGTATATATTCTTATATGTATTTTGATATTCGGTTTTATTTATAGTTGATTTCCATACTACAAGCAAAGCTCACACTGTTCATCACTAAACTGCTACAATTTTAATCTAATTGTGACCTTATCTAATAAACATAACATTTATAAACAATTTCATTTAAATCCTGAACTTTTACCCTACGTCTTACTTTACTATGTTTCGTTCTCAGTTTTATATTTTGGACATTTGAATGTATCGTATCATCTACCGTAATAAATATTCCTAGAAAATGTAAAAGACGTATTGATAATAAATATGTAGGAAAGAAAATCGCGGCGTCGGTAATAGTACACCTTATTATTTTTATTCTTTTATTAACTTTTGTATAGAAATTATAATTGGCTTACTATTAAAATTGTCCCACGCTTACGATTGCGTTTTTGCAACTTTATAGTAGAGACAATCATGTACAATGTACGGTAATTTTGACTATCAACTAGTTAATTATAACATGACTGTTCGGATAAAAAATAAAGTCTTTGTAATCCTTTCAAAACACTTCCAATTGTATCGTCTATAATCCCATCGAAGTTATTATTTGATGAACATATGATGATATTATTGAATTGTATTAAAAGTTATTATTAACCTAAGTATTTGTAAATAACAGTTAGTGGATGGAGTTCAGTTCGATGTCACGAGGAGACGTACCCATATCTAACTGAATTGCTACGTTTTTTGAGAAGACTGCACACTCGGATCTCTCGATCTCAAAAGTTTAGACACCAATAGGCCAAATATGTAAGCCTAATAGAAGTAGTGGTGGCCCAGTGGTCGAAATTCGGGGACCATAATAAGGTGTACATCACGTGTTTATAAATCGTTATTAGTAGGTATATATTTTTAATTTTAAAATAGTAAAAACGATATCGAGTATTTATTGTACTAATATTGTATATAGCAGACGTAAGGAGCGTGAAATATGACGAATAGAGACTTGAAAAAATTATTTATAAAAAAAGTCTGAAGCTCGTCAATGGCTACTGAACTAAATAAAGAAAATCGGTTATGAAACAGTGGAATAAAACGTACTGAACTTATTTACCTTAGTATTTTTATATATACCTATAGATAGAACAGTATTTTAATTTATCAATACTCATAGAAAAATCCGAAGTCAAATCTATTTAAATGTATAATAACTGATTTCTTCTTTTATTACGTATGTACATCGTATAACTAACAACCTTTCACTTCAAGACGCAAGTGAATATAATAGATTTAATTATAGGTATGGTTATCATGTAGCGTATCTTATGATACTTATTTTAGTATATATAATTTTAATTTGTACACATACCAGTATCCTCGTATACAAAGATGAAAATCTAGCAAGCATAAATAAATATATAAAAATTAAAATACGAGAGTCATCCGAGGAGAGTTCAGAACAATCGAGCGCCGCTCCTTAAACAAAGAGTTGCGAAATCTCCAATGATACAGTTTAAAATAAATTATAAATTACAATGAACCGTGTCGTCGACCTCCGCGTATGAAACTAATAACACACAATCGAGCCCATGATTCAAGTCCAGACGGGATATAGTTTAGTTCGAACTCAGTCTTCTAACTCTGAACAATCGTTTTTATTGCTTCATAATATTTTTGGTCACATTGTTACTCTTAACATCATTTACCCTTGCCGTGATTACTAGTGAAATCATTTTGTTACTTTTCATATATATATATATATATATCAAAGGTGATGATTTGAGGAGATAATATATATTTTTAAGTCATACGTCATTGAAGTAGACACACTTGCTTATTATAAAACAACTAGCTGTGCCCGCGACTTCGTCCGCGTGGAACCAAATGTAAAAAAACACTGACTAATGCTGATTTGAATATATTAAATCCATTTACTTATCTACTTTTCTCTCGTACTTAAGTCGTGCTCTCATTAAAATTACAATAACTTTTGATAGAGTGAACCGATTTTAATAAAGACTATATGTTACTCGAGAATATGCTTTATGATTTTATTGTGAACGCAGTATTTTACTTTACAAAAGACAGACAGACATATAGACAGACAGCCAGATATTTCTAAAAATGATTGAAATGTATTTTATTACTTATTAGCAAGCGCGGCAGACGTTGTCCCGCCAAAAAAAAAATCTTGACAAACTGTACACCGAAACCATACTCATGAAACACTTTATCTATTGCTGAAAACCGCATGTAAATCCGTTCAGTAGTTTTTGAGTTTATCGTGAACACACAGACAGACAGACGCGGTAGGGGACTTTGTTGTATACTATGTAATGATTCCAAGACACCTGCAACAATTTATTTCACAAAAACCTAAAAAGTAGAGACACGTTAGATTTTCAATCTTATTATAATTATAGATCTGTAACTTTTCATTTACCAGGGTTCCGCTGGTGTTTAGTTGGTTACAACATATTGTCACTTGTTACTTTAAGCATAACCAGGGAAACGTTATCGAAAAGTATAAATTATATGTTCTGGAAAACTATACTATGTCACGCATGCACTAACATATGATAATAATATGTATAAATGTCACAAATGAAATCAACCTGGATCAGGCGTTACTTTCTAGACTTCAGTTATATTTTGTCGCGCGGATGTGATTGTGATGGCACTGATGGCGGACCATGCGCGAATTAATTAGTCCAGTTCTTGGAATATTATGATAGAATATTTTTCACGAGGAATTATTTCTATATTTGGCACCATCACCTAAATATTTGACATGCCAATGTTATGTTGTATAAGGTATATTCAAATAGTATTGTTGTGATTATATGAAGAATTGTTTTCAAATACAAATGAACTATTATGTTAAACTACATATGTTCAATTGAAATGTATTTGCTACGTGAGCTTTTGTTTATTTACCTTTATTTACTTTTACTGTAACCATTACCTACTTTTACAACGTGATGATTGGCATTGATTCTGATCGCCTCCATATGATAATAATTACGTTATACCTAAACATACATAGAGTAGAATACATAGAAGGTTATAACGAATCAAATCGAGTCACTGTGTTGGAATTATCACCATTCTTCGGCATGTCGTAAGTTATTTTTATATCATAGCAGGCAAACGAACAGGCGGGTCACCTGAAGTTAAGTGATCACCGCCGTCCATAGACACTAGCAACACCTTGGGAGTCGTAAGTGCGTAGCCAGCCTGTGTTTGCGAGTAGGAGGGAAGTTGAACCTCCGGCGCACTCACTGACCGAACGAAACGCAACAATGCAAGCGCTGTTACTTCACATCGGTGTTCTGTAAGAGGGTAGTACTGCCCCGAGCGAGCCGACCCGTTCATGCTGAATCCAGTAATTTCTTCAGCGTGACTGTACTACCTACAGAACCGAAAACCATTTGAGAATAGTCCTTTACACTCCCTGTTGCGACTAGGCTGATATTGATAAATCCTGTCAATTTATCGATCTATCGTTATATCATATCCCTAGTACAATAAGCAGAGTTGATTATCGTATTTTGTAGCTGTTTACGGATTTATTAAGCCCCGAATAATAATTCTCTTTCAATTTTCGTATAGCAAGTACTCTTTTATTTCAAACTGAGGTCGCAGTTTATTCTGAACATTCATCATTAGCAACTGTCACAGGGCTGTCTTTCATCACTACTGTAATAACCATAATAGTTGTTTTTGCATTCACTCAGTGACCTTTGAGTATACACCTTATAAAAAACCAAGACGATAATAGCATAATCATCATATATTATTGAAATATTTATTAATACAGAAATATCAAAATATTATATAATATTCAAACGTATAGATTTTTTTTTAAAGAAAACTTCGTATTTATAAACTTCACAATTACTTCGCTGGCTCGCCTATGAGATGAGATTAGATGAGAGCCTGCCATTTCTTGTTGTCAAGTGCGGGTTCTCTGTAGTCAGCATATTGGAAGCTCGAACAGATTTTCCTCTATTATACTCATATCATTTCAGCGGTAACTGGGTGTCAACAAGTTCGGACTTCTTAAGTAGGCTCTTTGATTTTCTGTAAGTGACCCGAGCTTTCGATACACCGATGATGTTGGAAACCACTATTAGATTTTTAACATCGGTGTCCTATTTTAATATTCAATCCTAATTATTATTATAGATGCGAAAGTGGGATTGTTTGTTTGTTTGCCTTAACTGTTCAGATGCTCATCATGGAATTTTGCTTACACATAGTCATGGATGGGTACAGAAAAGGAAATAGGTAGCTTGAATGCAAAAAAAAGTTTTTTTTTATTGTAGCACGGCAAAATGACTGCTGGCAATCACCGAGTGACGCACTATCCATCGGCGGT
>MU159045.1:351430-410472 GCA_015888305.1 Antheraea pernyi | reverse complement strand
AAAAAAAAAAAAAAAAATATCTTGCCTTACACTTTTTTTTTGCAGTTCTCTGTGTGCATTTTTTTATGTATCCGCAGTAACCCCAACCTCGGTGAGGCGGCTAATAAAACCAAGCATTCCACTTGCAAGTCACGGACTAGATTACCGCGGGACACACGATATACTTCGACGTACCGATCGGCCGCTTCTATATGTTATATCTTATGCACCATAATGATTAATGTTTTTAATAATAGCATCTATTTGTATACCTAAACTCTTGTATATTCAATACATAATGCTCTTACTACTTAGTTACAGGAATATAACTTTGTAATCTTCTTATATCTTTCTATAAATATACAATTCTTCTGTACGAGTACATATTACTGAACACCTAAAGGGGTAGACCGATTTAGATGTTTTTTTATGTATATTTGAGTGGGTTCCTGGTTGGTTTAGGTTCATAACCGAAACTGGTAGGTAATGCTGTAATCTGTTTCGGGTTTTAATTTTTGTATTTTGGTCAGAACAACTTCTGTCGGGAACGCTATGATAAGAATAAAATTATATAGGTATATGATTCTGCGCGCATCACGAAAAACAACTGAAGGGATTTCAGTATTTTTTAATCCCTAGATACTTGATCCTTATGCAAAAAAATTATCACGATATCTTTATCTAATATAAAGTTATAAGAGTTTTAAGGAACTACGATTTTATAAGAACTACTAAAAACGAAAGCATTTTTAAGTAAAGTATATTTTTACTATTAGTTTTTTTTGTCTTTTATATCTGTATAGGTATAGTAGAAGTCGCAGGTATCAGCTACTATTAATGATAAACACCTAGACTACCGACATAAGGTGATTATCAAATTAATAAACGAATAATAAACCAAAAAAGTAAGACATTGTCTAAGTAAAAAATGGCATCCAAATTATTAGAGCCCTTTTCGAGAAATGAATATTCTCGTGTATATTTTTTTACCTTAAATTATAATATACAAACATTCATTCTACAAATGCAGAAGAGAAAAAGCCAAAAAACGATCAGTTTAACCTTCGGTCATTTCTGAATATCCGAAACTAGATAATTTAACAAAATATGTCAACAAAACAGGGCCACCCTTTTCCGGGAACAATTCACCACAAGGAAAGCGGAGGTGCGTAATGATCGTAAAACACGACCTGATAATTGTCGCCGTGCTTTCCTGTACGATAAATTAGTTCACAGTAAATTCCGGTCGTTTATTAGAAATAATGAAATGTAATTATCGGTTCAGGTCCTTAGCTAATTGTTTCCATTGATTAAAAAGTCACTACATGTTTATTTTTAACTATATATTGGTCGCGACTTCGCTCGCGTTATTGTAGATTTGATCTAGTCTACGGGAACTATTTCTGCGTAATTAAGGCGTGAACGAGTAAACAAACAAACAAATTCACATCCGCATTTATATTAATATATTAAGTTAGGATAATATTTTTAAGCTGATACGAACTATGCCCGCGGCTTCGTTTGCATGAGTAAAGAATTATTATTAAGGTGTTTTTTACACAAAACTGTTAAACATTACATTATTAGTTTTGATGTTTTTTTTTCTATTATAAGGAGCAAACGAACAGGCGAGTCCCCTGATGGGAAGTGATCACCGCCGCCCATAAGCACTAACAACACCAGGGGAGTTGCAACGGAGACCGAAAGACCGAACGAAACGCAACAGTGCAAGCACTGTTACTTCACGTCGGTTTTCTATGAGGTACTTACTACCCCGGGCGAGCCGATCCATTAATGCTGAAACCAATAATAGCTTCAGCGTGGCTCTATCACCTACAAAATATGTATAATAACGGGCCTTTTTGTACACAATATTGCCTAACCAATGTAGTAAAATTGATAAGGTAATTGTAAAACGAAAACATTTACGTATGATAACAAAATTATTTCATTTCAATGATATTTTTAATGTTACATCTAATATTCTTAGTTTGCTTTGTCACGTAAAAGCGATCACAATGCTAAATAGTTAAACTAGATAAATTCGATTTCGTAATTGTGTATGTTAATATTTATTAGTTTAGGTTAGATTTAACGACAAAATGTACTGTTAGACCTTTTTTGTCGACATAACTTACTTTTAACTTCATAACTTCTTTCATATACCAAACTTACAAAGCATATACTCAGCTATATATTACACATATGTTTAAAAAATGTATGTTATGTACATAGGTTCAGTGACTTTCGTGTTATAAGCACACTTGTAAACAGAAAAATAGTCACATTGCTTTTGAAAATATGTAAAGATAAAAAAGACTTTCAAATAATTTTTCAGTCATCAAATTGAGAACGACTCTACTTATGTTTAATTCCCAAAATTTGGATTACACTTAACGCAGTTAGCTAATCTCAAATTCTGTGTAAAACACGACTCTTGCATGGGGAGACTGAAACTTGAGACATGGTACCTCGCTGGCATAGGCATTCACAATTCGGTCTTTCTCGATAATGCTCGGCTATTGTAGGGCGGTTAATCCAAAATACACATAAGAGTTATTGAGACACGCATGCCTGGTACACATGCATGTTTCAATAACTCATATCTGTATGAATAGTTTAGCTTAACTTAGGTTAGCTAAGATAGATCGCGAATTGCATGCAACAGGTAACGGCCAAGCCGAGGTGTGCCGTGCACCCTTGAGCTAGTTACCCGAATAAAATCGGCTGAGTGCCTTAAGCGCTCGCCTTAATAGTCCGGTGAAGCTGTAGAGGCCTCCAAAAAGGCCAATAGCGTAGTCAGTTCGAGAAAAAAAAAAAAAAAAATATCTTGCCTTACACTTTTTTTTTGCAGTTCTCTGTGTGCATTTTTTTATGTATCCGCAGTAACCCCAACCTCGGTGAGGCGGCTAATAAAACCAAGCATTCCACTTGCAAGTCACGGACTAGATTACCGCGGGACACACGATATACTTCGACGTACCGATCGGCCGCTTCTATATGTTATATCTTATGCACCATAATGATTAATGTTTTTAATAATAGCATCTATTTGTATACCTAAACTCTTGTATATTCAATACATAATGCTCTTACTACTTAGTTACAGGAATATAACTTTGTAATCTTCTTATATCTTTCTATAAATATACAATTCTTCTGTACGAGTACATATTACTGAACACCTAAAGGGGTAGACCGATTTAGATGTTTTTTTATGTATATTTGAGTGGGTTCCTGGTTGGTTTAGGTTCATAACCGAAACTGGTAGGTAATGCTGTAATCTGTTTCGGGTTTTAATTTTTGTATTTTGGTCAGAACAACTTCTGTCGGGAACGCTATGATAAGAATAAAATTATATAGGTATATGATTCTGCGCGCATCACGAAAAACAACTGAAGGGATTTCAGTATTTTTTAATCCCTAGATACTTGATCCTTATGCAAAAAAATTATCACGATATCTTTATCTAATATAAAGTTATAAGAGTTTTAAGGAACTACGATTTTATAAGAACTACTAAAAACGAAAGCATTTTTAAGTAAAGTATATTTTTACTATTAGTTTTTTTTGTCTTTTATATCTGTATAGGTATAGTAGAAGTCGCAGGTATCAGCTACTATTAATGATAAACACCTAGACTACCGACATAAGGTGATTATCAAATTAATAAACGAATAATAAACCAAAAAAGTAAGACATTGTCTAAGTAAAAAATGGCATCCAAATTATTAGAGCCCTTTTCGAGAAATGAATATTCTCGTGTATATTTTTTTACCTTAAATTATAATATACAAACATTCATTCTACAAATGCAGAAGAGAAAAAGCCAAAAAACGATCAGTTTAACCTTCGGTCATTTCTGAATATCCGAAACTAGATAATTTAACAAAATATGTCAACAAAACAGGGCCACCCTTTTCCGGGAACAATTCACCACAAGGAAAGCGGAGGTGCGTAATGATCGTAAAACACGACCTGATAATTGTCGCCGTGCTTTCCTGTACGATAAATTAGTTCACAGTAAATTCCGGTCGTTTATTAGAAATAATGAAATGTAATTATCGGTTCAGGTCCTTAGCTAATTGTTTCCATTGATTAAAAAGTCACTACATGTTTATTTTTAACTATATATTGGTCGCGACTTCGCTCGCGTTATTGTAGATTTGATCTAGTCTACGGGAACTATTTCTGCGTAATTAAGGCGTGAACGAGTAAACAAACAAACAAATTCACATCCGCATTTATATTAATATATTAAGTTAGGATAATATTTTTAAGCTGATACGAACTATGCCCGCGGCTTCGTTTGCATGAGTAAAGAATTATTATTAAGGTGTTTTTTACACAAAACTGTTAAACATTACATTATTAGTTTTGATGTTTTTTTTTCTATTATAAGGAGCAAACGAACAGGCGAGTCCCCTGATGGGAAGTGATCACCGCCGCCCATAAGCACTAACAACACCAGGGGAGTTGCAACGGAGACCGAAAGACCGAACGAAACGCAACAGTGCAAGCACTGTTACTTCACGTCGGTTTTCTATGAGGTACTTACTACCCCGGGCGAGCCGATCCATTAATGCTGAAACCAATAATAGCTTCAGCGTGGCTCTATCACCTACAAAATATGTATAATAACGGGCCTTTTTGTACACAATATTGCCTAACCAATGTAGTAAAATTGATAAGGTAATTGTAAAACGAAAACATTTACGTATGATAACAAAATTATTTCATTTCAATGATATTTTTAATGTTACATCTAATATTCTTAGTTTGCTTTGTCACGTAAAAGCGATCACAATGCTAAATAGTTAAACTAGATAAATTCGATTTCGTAATTGTGTATGTTAATATTTATTAGTTTAGGTTAGATTTAACGACAAAATGTACTGTTAGACCTTTTTTGTCGACATAACTTACTTTTAACTTCATAACTTCTTTCATATACCAAACTTACAAAGCATATACTCAGCTATATATTACACATATGTTTAAAAAATGTATGTTATGTACATAGGTTCAGTGACTTTCGTGTTATAAGCACACTTGTAAACAGAAAAATAGTCACATTGCTTTTGAAAATATGTAAAGATAAAAAAGACTTTCAAATAATTTTTCAGTCATCAAATTGAGAACGACTCTACTTATGTTTAATTCCCAAAATTTGGATTACACTTAACGCAGTTAGCTAATCTCAAATTCTGTGTAAAACACGACTCTTGCATGGGGAGACTGAAACTTGAGACATGGTACCTCGCTGGCATAGGCATTCACAATTCGGTCTTTCTCGATAATGCTCGGCTATTGTAGGGCGGTTAATCTGCTCTACGAGACTAAACTGTAATAAGTCACACGGGTCCCGCACTATTACTACTTTTTAACATAAAATTTGTATGGTAAATGTTTTGCTTTTAAGAATCATACCGAACTGTTAGATAAACTTTTCTCAGTAAAAAGACAAACTACCATAAAACTTCATAAACCTGCCTGTTAGAATAATAATCTTTTGATCTATATAATATCCTAGCGGGCCCGGCGGACGTTGTCCTACCTTGATAATTATAAAAAAACCTTGACAAATTATAAGTATACTTAAACCTTCTTCATGAATCACTTTGTCTACTGTTGAAAAGCACATGAAAATCCTTTGAGTCGTTTTTGAGTTTATCGCGAACAGACAGACAGACGTGGCAGAGCACTCGGTTGTATAATATGTAGTAGCGCTGTTGTGTGGAATTATTTTAAAAAGTAGTTCCAGTATAAGAAAGGTGTTTGGACTTACCCCTGCCGCTACATTCCACCATCGTACTACCCGCCTAAAACTAAAATTCCATCCACACCCCCTGGATGAGTGGAGGTCTTCCACAGTGAGATTGTCAAGGTCGTTTCTGCCTCGTACTTCGACCTTGTACATCCAAACAATTATGAATTGGAAACCTTCAAGAAACGAGCGTACACTTTTTAAAGGCCAGCAACGCACGTGACTCCCCCGGTGTTGCTAGTGTCTATGGACGGCGGTGATCACTTACCATCGGGTGACCCGTCTGTTCGATTGCCTCCTATAATATAAAAAAAAGATGCTAAGCAACTTTTAGTTTGTCCTTCAAATTTAGGTCTCGACAGATGTTCCCACAAACTAACAAATTAAGTATCCACGAAGAAAAGTATGTCGTATCAATAAGTGGTTGAGTACTGGAGTAAAAAAATTGAATTAAATAAAACATACAAGTCCGTTAACGAGCCACTGTTTACCCAAGTGGACACTAATTGGCTTAACCAGCGGTCGGCATCGTCACCGACAGAGAGTTAATAAAACTCTTTCTTTACAATAGATGTGGCAATTATTTTATTTTATTCCTGTATCATTTAGAACGGTTGTATAGTAAAATAAATATACATAAAAAAATAGATGTTTTAGGATCAACATAATTACAATGATCATTTATGTAAGTGTAAATAATAAAAGGTGAAGTAACAGTGCTTGCATTGTTGCGTTTCGTTCGGTCAATGATAGAGCCGGATAACCCACCTCCCCTCTCCCTCGCCCCTTCTCCCTTCCCCATTCCTCAAACATAGGGTGGCAACGCAGTCGTGATTCTTCTGATGTTGCAAGTGTTTATGGACGGTGGTGATCACTTAACATGAGGTGACCCACCTGTTCGTTTGCCTCCTATGATATATAAAATAAATAAAAAATAATGTTTGTTTATTAAAAATCTTACACTAAAGTACTCCACTGATGGCTTTGAAAATTTGACAGAACATTGCATTTGAATACGCGATTATTTTATTATAGTTAAAAAAAAACTTAGCCATAGCACGTGGCCAAATGTTTATACGTATAACATAACAAACAAAACAGTATAAGAATTCTTTAATGACGAATTTCCTTAAATAAAAATTATTAACCACACATTTCACTTACTCATATTTTGTGTAAAACAATAAGAGTCTTATCCGATTTTCTTAACGTAGATCCGTATTCTGTTTCAAAGTATATTATAGTAGAATGACTCTAGAATAAAAATGCAATCACGGTGTTTCGTTGTTCCACGACACAACTGAATGATCACTAATTGACTTTCTTAGTTAATATAAGTTAAAAATTATAGTAGGTCCTGTTTAACTAACACTAGATCGTTCTTGATCATTAGAGCTAAGTATTGAATTAGCTTATTGTGTAAATAAAAGGGTTTGTTAGTTTGGTTTAATTGGTTTCTAGTAAAAATATATTTAAAAAATGTCGAGGTCGACAGAAGTGAAAACTCAAAACAATGAAATAAATGTGTTCTCGTTTAAATTGTCATATTAATTATAGTGTAAATGACAATATTCACATTTTAGAATATGTTTATTGCAATTATTAACATTAGTTTGCTTTTCATATCTATTGGGACTCGGAGAAATAATTATATACATTTTTATAAAGTCAATCAAACGTATGATGGAGCTGCAAAATATCAATATTACATTTACATAGGCTCCGATACTACACGTCGCTAGTCTGACACAAGCACAATACGGCCGGTAATGTTACGTGACATCTCATGTCGTGAAATTATAAATTTATCTCCAGCCAAAAATACCGCTCGAAGCGTCCAAGAAGTTTTCACTCCAAAAAAATCATATTTTAAAATCGTCAAAAGATTTATTAACAAATAGTAACCCTTTTAAAATGTATAGTACGACATTTCATTAAAACTGAAATTCATCGATGTTTAAATAAGCATTTACAATAATATCGACCCTTGTAAAAATATTGTTATTATTACGAATCGAACTAATTTTGATGTTATAATAAACTTTAACGAAAATGTAATCATCTAATAAAAATATAATGCACTAAACCTCCAAAATAATCAAAAATATTGCATGAATATTCTAGTCGTAAAAGTAATTTAAAGGTTATAATATAAGGCGGAGCGGCGACGCGCGGCAGATGGGCGAGCGGCGATAGTGCCCCGTGACATCAGTAGCTTGTATCTTGTTTGGAATTTCCATATAAATTGTATCTTCTGGTCAGACTTCCCACTAAGACGGCATATATCTATGATATCTTTGTCACTTGAATCTAACGCTAATTATACAGCTTTCTTTTTCTTATATTAGTAATAACTAGCTTTTACTTGCGGCTTCGCTCGCGTTAATATAACATTATCCCTTGGGAATGGTCTTGTTCTGTATTCCTGCCTACATGAATGCAAAATTTCGGTTGAATATTTAAGGCGTGATAGCATGACAAATAAACTCATATTTGCATGAATATTATTAGTTAGGATTAAAATTAAAATATTTACCTCGTCATAATTTTACAACGAATATAAGATATAGAAAAAAGAATTAGTGCGTGTAAGCGTCACACCCGATTGAAGTAAAACTTCTTTGGCGTTATAATAGTAGCTGATAGATGGCACTACAGATAATGAAGTTTCGATTTAATCTGTTACTTACTTACATTGAAACCAGATGGCAGCACGGTCGCGCGTCCGTCGTTTCTACATAATTCTATTGTATTATTTTTATTACTATGTTAATTATTATTATTATTTTTTTTTTCAAAATTATTTGATTGATTTGTATATAAACTATTTATTGACAAAATCAAAAATATTTAAAAACCGGAAGCTCCACCCATTTGACTCTATATTGCCGTAACGGACTTCCGTTGCATTGTCGTCAAGTTACGTCTTAGTCACGCCTAAAGAAGTTTTACTTTAAAAAAAATTGACTCTATTTCCATTGTGTACATTAATTAGTATCTAAAATAATTCTTATATTGTCCAATATGAAAGGCCAGTTTCACAATTCGACTAACAAAATAATCTGTAAAGTTAAATAGCTTTATTCATATCGTTACTAAGCAGAATTAACGGCTATATTAGTCTTCATCAGCGACGCTTCCCGAACGATACGACGCAATAAAACGATGAAAAGAAACTAATTTTTCAGCAAATCATCTCCGGACCCAGTGAAGTCATCAATATTCATTTTGCGGCGCGCCTCGAAACAAACACCTTTCCGCGGGAGCACAACGTGAACTTCCTTTGATGGGAACTAACTATGCTCGGGGTCGTAATGTTGCATAGAAGGTAACTCAATTTATTTAGTTAATTGCCTTGTTTCAGCACTGGTAACGGGTGCAATTAATTATCTTACGCAGCGGATGGGTCCATCATGAAAAAATATTTTACACAGTGTTCTAGATCGATTACGACTGATTACGTACAATCATATTACTGCATGATTTCTTAGAAACAAAATGGAAAAATCTTACTTAAAATACAGTGTTTGGACTTTTTTTTAATTCATTATCCAAAAACAACGGCGACCACCGAGTGACACAGTATCCATCGCCGGCCTGCGAAAAGCTGGATATGCACAAGCTGATCCCGAAACGCGACCCGCAAAAGCGAATCACTATGACGGGCTTTTTCGCCATATGGTGGTGGTTACGACCCAGTCAGGTTGTAAAACCCTACCACCCCGCTTTCGCCATTGCCTCGTTCGTTATTCAGCAGGGTGCACCACGTGCAGGTGAAGTTGGCTTGTATGTCTCAAGTCTTAGATGTTATTTGACACCCCTTACACCCCAAAATGTAATGTAATGTAGTATAACACATTATATGAAATTGATATTCGATGTTTTCGACGGATTCTGACTTTACTACACACTAGCGGGCCCGGCGGACATTGTCCCGCGCTAATAATAAAAAAAACCTTGACAAATTATTTACCTGAACCCTCCTCATTAAAATCCATTCCGTAGTTTTTCAATTTATCGCGCAAAGACAGACAGGCAGACGTGGCAGAGGACTTTGTTTCGTAATATATAATGATTAATGAAACATGAGATGTTTGTTGCGAATATGTGCATTCAAAATTACTTTACTACTAACACCAACTCTATTTATATTCTAAATGGGAAGTGCAGCTGAATAATTTGGAGTTAAGTCCGATGGAAGCATCGATATTCCGCGAAACAGTCGCACTGCTGTCCGTAGCGACGCGCACCGGTTCGCGTCTCAACGCCGCGCGGCCGTACGCCGGCACCCGCCAGCAGAATTAGCATATAAATCATTTGCCTCATATATTGGAAAGAAACTATTTTAATGAATAACAAGTAAATCAACTACTTTAAAATGCAATAAACATCTTTAGACTTGAAAATTATAAGCGACTGCGGCTAATGATAAATTAAAGTAAAATATAAAAGACATGTAATACAAATAGTATTAAATCGCTATGACCTGTATCGTGAATCGCTGTACTCATAGACTCAGAAGCATTTACGTATATCAGACAGAGATGCAATTTAAATTTTGACAAATGTATAAGAATTGCAATAGGCTGTGTATCCACTAAAAACGATCGTACGTTAATGTATTTTATATATGTTAAGAAGATAATTCCGATCGAATTTCTTGCTGGTTACCGACTTGGCTGTTTTCCGATCCGGTTATAGTTTTGACTTTTGACGTTCGTAAACGCCTGCTTAAAGCCTAAATAAATAAAGTATTTTTGATTAATAAATATAACTAGTAAAAAGTATAAAATGTCCTTTAGCTAATAAGTCATAGGTGAGGGTGTTCATTAAAAGTTGGGGTAAAGATTTTTTATTCTTCGACGCTAGACGACAGCGACCAGTCGTACTAGTAGTAGCCAATGCACGTACGCAGACGTAGCGTTCAAATTGAGCTGTCATTACTGCGGCCCAGTGCCAAATTGCGATATCCGCTGCCTTAACTGGCTCCGTTTGACTCCTTCCACACCTTTCATAACATTATAAAGACGTTCCTATGTAGATGATTTCTGCATTTATCTTGTTACATTTGAATACGGAAAGTTAATTTACTTATTTATTATGTTATTAACCTATAAGATGATTATAAACGGTTATCCATAAGATAAAGTTTGTAATTCTTTAGACTTTAAGTACGAATACAATCCACTCTGTGCCTCATTACTGTTTGTGTTTCCAGAACAAATAAAAAAACAAGCTTTCCTGATTTGTAGCTGACTTTTTTTGTATGTATTTTTTTTAATTTGTTTAATTTTAAAATAATTATATAGGTAATACATGAAATATTTTTGTTATGACTTTTGTTTTTTTTTTTTTTCAAAAAATTTAGAGTATTTATAAATAACAAAGTATGAATCCATTGTCTTCCATGTTACTATTATGAATAGAAAAGATTTGATTTTTTTATTTACAATGAATAGACTAAACAAACACAACAGATTTTAAAAATCCTGTCACCTATAGAAAGCTACATTGTCGACGAGTGTCATCGGCTGATCAAAATCTACAATAACGCAAGTGAAGCCGCGAGCAAAAGCTAGTATATAATACACTCGTTATGCTCATTTTTTTCGATAACGTTGTAAAAAGTATTCTATACCCTTCAGCAGGTTCTTGTCTACCTCTATACTAACTTCATTGCGATTAATTTCGAAGTTTTGTCGTAAAAAGGTAACAAACACACGTATAAATAGGCTTACGTTTACATTTATAATATTTTCCTGCACATAATATGAATGCAAATGGAAGAGTTTATATTTTTATGAATGATACGTACGATGTTACGAATACCGCTCGTACATTACGCGGTTTTCGCTCAACGACGGTTCCGGCGCGCCCATTACACTGTCCACAGGAACAAGCTACTCCTGTTTATTTTACCGCAATGAATTTCCTGGCAATATTTTCTTCATTTTTTAATTTTGAATACATTTGAACACAATTCACCATGGCGGTTGTACGCCCCTGGCAATCTCCAAATTGCCTCTTTATGTGCAGATGTTCCGACCCTCGGATTTTCCGTCTTTTGAATGTCGTTTTGTTGTTAAATAACGTGCTCTTTTATTGTAATTGCGGTTCCTGGTTCACTTTTACGTTACCTTCAAACTTCATCACAAGGATCCAAATTATTAATTATTGTACTACCAATAATGAATGTAATATGCAGTAATTTAACGCTATTGACAGGCTTGTTTTTTTTTCATTATTAATTCAAGTCCATGATAATAACGGAAAAATATAGGAGATACAAACGTGTAGGTATATATATATGTAGCTATGTATGTATATGTAATATATATACATGTAATAAGAACGTAAATATGACAAGACTGTACTTATTGAATTTTTGAAAAAAAAACACGTCGCCGTTGTCTAGAATAAGTAATAAAATACATTTCAATATTTTTTACAAATGTCTGTCTGTCTGTTTTGTTTCGGCACGCATCACTGCTAAAGTAATGCGTTCATGATAAAACAAATAATACAAAACAAGAAAATCATAAAGTACATCTTCGACTAACATTTAGTCTTTGTTTCATTAAAATCGGTTCACTCTATCGAAAGCTATTGCAATTTTAATGACGACGCGACTTAAGTGCGAGAGGAAAATAGATAAGTAAATGGACTTAATACATTCGAATGACTTTATTAATCACTGTCTTCTACATAAGGTTCCACGCGCATGAAGTCACGGGTACAGTTAGTATATGATAGAATACAATTCCTATGAAGTTCAATCTTGTCAAAAATACTAGAAATAAAACTTGATGTGGAATTTTTCGTAGATGCTACTTATTATTTGGATTCAATTGACCTTTTGCCATTTTAATACCGAACGAGTAGACGAGAATCACTTAGTTTTTTATAAAGAAATAAACGGTATTGTCCTAAAAGAAATCATTTTCGAGGACATCATAATCTTTGGCTAATATGAAATGACGATATTTTTTATATAACAAACTTCTCTGACCCTTAGACTTTCATTCAGTTAAGACAAAGAAAAGAACGGTTTAGAGAATGGTAATATATTACTGTTAAATTATTTTTCTTAGTGTATTATGATTAAAATAGACTGTAACCGTCG
Source organism: Antheraea pernyi (assembly GCA_015888305.1). Taxonomy (NCBI): domain Eukaryota; kingdom Metazoa; phylum Arthropoda; class Insecta; order Lepidoptera; family Saturniidae; genus Antheraea; species Antheraea pernyi. The sequence continues at coordinate 397,603 of MU159045.1, read as the reverse complement.
AAATGAAAAATTTCAAAGCGCTGGACAATCTACAACGAATTTTATAAATTACTTTCGGGTAAGTACTTTTAAATTCAATCTGAGACATCAACTAAGGGTCACAATAAAATTATACCTTGTACGAGATTCCTCCTCATTTATTTTTCCGGCGAACGAATTATTACTTGTGAAGCAAATTAATTTCTTAGTATTATACTTAATTCAAAATCTGAATAAATTTGAACGGAGATTTCATAAAAAAAACCAGACGGGATTGAGAGCCCGCGGCTAACGGCAAATTACGTCTTTATTTACAAGAAGCTAAACATTTTTTTCTCACTGAGATGTAGAAATATTACATAAATATTTTTAAAAGCACTGAAGACGGACTGTATTTAAAATGATTGTTAAATATCAATACATATTATGACTTCTGTAGCAGTTTATTCCTTTTATATCTTTGAATAATATTTATTTTGCAATATTTGAAATTGTAACTAAGATTTACTATGCTAACTATTATTATAGATGCGTATGTGAGTTTGTTCGTTTATTAGGGATTGTTAAATTGACATTAAGGATATAGGACATAAAGGATTGGAAATGACGCCTCTCTCTGTGCATCCACTAATACCGAATGTAACTATTTATGTTTTGTAAAAATATATAACACAAAGAAATAAACCAGATCGAGTTTTTTGCCGGTTCTTCTCGATGACTGGGTTGTTTTCCGAACCGGTGGTAGCTTTGACGTTCATAAGCGCCTTCTCAGGACCTAAATTGATTAATGTTTTGATTTATTTATTACGCTTCTAACCATTAACTGCTCAACCGATAGTTAAAAATGTTTACATACACGTTGTCAAGGGTACAGAAAAGTATTTGTAGTAGTATTTTTTATACCACGATGGTAGCAAACAAGCGTGTGGGCCGCCTGATGTTAAGCGGTCACCGCAGCCTATGAACGCTTGCAACATCAGATGTGTCACATGCGCGTTGCCGACCCTTAAATAACCTATTTATTTTCCTCTTGAAGAACTTCATACTGTATATACTGTTCATAACGAAAAAAGTGCTTTTCCCGAGAGATAAATCAAATCTATATAAAAGTGAGCGATGCTGCGAGCAAAATATAGTTCCGTATAAAAGGATGAACCGAAATTTTAGGAGTGTATGAAATAATATGAAAATATTTGGTTTCACTCAGTATGTTATAAAAGCGAGGACAATAATAGAATGGAGTAATTAAACAACTAAAATAATGCATGAACAATATTTATTTAAAACAAGTTTCTCCCAGTCGTCAGTCATTTAATCGGCATCAAAATAAGAAGTATAACTGTAAAAAATATGTAATTTTGTACATTTAATTTTTTTAATACACAAGTTGTTTTATTTAACAACTGATATTTTTTTAATATATAACGTTTAATATATAAAGCCTAAAAAGTTTAAAATAATTTAAATATAGAATAACGAGATCCATGTAATGAACATGCTTACATGTTTACTTGCTTCACCTCAACGCTAAAATACTTATTAATATAGCTTCTAGCATAATTCTTTACGTAATTTTATAACTAACAGGCACACGAGATGAAGAAGCGAGTTAAAAAGATAAGTTAATAAAACATATTTTGTATTCTGAAAAGATCAGTAGGTATTAATTTTAATATGTTATGTTTAAGCTTACTAGCAAACAATTAATTATGGTTCCGAGTAAAATAAATAAAAAGTAAAGTTTGAGCTAATTGCCATAAATAATTCATGACATAATGAATTGACAGATTGTTTATTGATAAGACAGAGGTATGCTGTGACCAATTACCGTATTAGTGCATGAAGATTATAGCTGTTTTAATATAATTGTATAGCAGTTATATTTAATCCTACTATTTTTGCTACTTCAACGTAACAAACCTGCTATTTTTAAGATTGTTATTATTATTGTTATATTGCTATATACTACAAATAAGTGTTCTCGGGAATTATTTTTTTATCTTGTCTACCTTTTAGGTTTCATAATATTGTGTATATTAAATCTAGCGGACATAAAAAATAATTATTTCATATAGGAAATCATTTGTCTTAAATATGAAAATTAGCAGTTACAGATATCATGATTATCACATGACAAATTATTATTCGTTTACATAAAAATAGCAGTGACGCATGAAATTACCCAGCGTACACTGCGAATAAATTGTCTGTACCATCAACAAATTTTTAACTATTAAAAGCAAATATAAAACATTTTTTGCAAGGGCATAACATCATAAAGTCGTGTAAAACTTAATTCATTATAGAAATTTTTATACAATTAGTTGCGTTTTATGTTATCTACTTACGTCTGGGTCCTTTTCGTAAAAACATTTGTGTACTTCGAATGATCGTTGACATTTATCCTTATCCGGTGTATCTAAAAACACATATTTTTTACTTTATTTAAAACTAGCTGACCCGTGCCCACTTCTTTGGGCGGTAATAAGCATTATTAAGGTGTCATACCTTGTTTCTAGAACTCAATCATATATCTCTCATCATTAAGGTAGCGTTCGTAAGAAACGTTCGACCATTTTTTCTCGGACTCCCCAGATATTACCCCCTACAACCTCACAAACTTTACCTCTTTATAATATAATAATAAAAATATAGTTAATTAATAGCTTCTGCACACGACTTCGTACGCGTGGAATAGTTATTTTGGGCTAACACGCAGCGGAAGCTCTCAAAAGGAAAAAAACCCGGATTTTAAAACATTCTTCATTGTTGCTCCACTCCTGTTGTTCTTAGCGTGATGATATATAGCTTATGAAATTCACAAATAACGTGGCTTTCTATTGGTAAAAGAATTCAAATTCAATTCAAAATCGGTTTAGTACTTCCTGAGATTACCCCCTACGAACTCACAAACCTTACCTCTTTATAATATTAGTATGATAATTTTCTCGTAAAGAGTGAAAAAATAATATATACAAATAAATATCGACAGAAAATGGTTTTATAAACATATATGCATTCAAATAAAATCGATGATGAAAGTAGTAAATAGGTTTTATATGATACAAAACAGAATACGAAACCGTCCGTCCAGATTAACTAAATACTCCAACCTTTAGTGTATGTAACTAACCTCAAAATAAGCACTAGTCTTGACTCAGACAATTTAATAACAGGTTGCTACTCCTGCGTACCTAGATGAAAAACTTTGTATACTATTGCGTGTTACCAACCACACCATCTGGACTCGAAATCCACCAGTACGAGTACTGCCTAGCGGTTGCGCACTCATATTGGATCCTTGCATAGACCTATCATACTTAAAGATTATAAAATGTTAATATTGTAGGCAAAAACTCTTACCTAAATGTTTACAAGCGAATATCATTCGAGCCGTCCTCTCATTATAATCTTCAGGAATCAAACTCACCAACATATCGTAATCTACGATACCGTCTTCGTCAGCCTTAAAAAATATTATAAAAATACATGGTTTGAATTTGGAATGAAATAAAATATCTCTCTATTTTTTTAAATTCATAAAAAATATCCTCGAGAATAATTTAGGCTTTGTTTCATTAAAATCGGTCCAATTTATCAAAAGTTATTGTTATTTTAATGACGACGCCACTTAAGTACGAGAGAAAGATATAAGTAAATGGATTTAATACATTCAGAATATTGTTATTAGTCATTGTTTTTTTACATTAGGTTCCACGCGGCCGGAACCGTGGGTACTGTTTTATGAATATTTTAGTTTTAAAAAAAATATTAAAATTAATCACATTGTTAGCGATTATTATATTTTGTAGGTGGTAGAGCCACGCTGTAGCTATTACTAGTTTCAGCATGAATGGGTCGGCTCGCCCGGGGTAGTACCACCCTCTTACAGAACACCGACGTGAAGTAACATTGCATTGTTGCGTTTAGTTCGGTCAGTGAGAGTGCTGAAGGCCCACCTCCCTTCCCCCTTTCCCTTCCCCTTTCCTCCCCCTACCCCATACACAGGCTGGCAACGCACATGCGACTCCCCTGGTGTTGCTAGTGTCTATGGACAGTGGTGATCACTTAACATCAGGTGACCCACCTGTTCGCTTGTATCCTTGTCACATAAAAATAAAAAATACAATGTCAAAATTATAATTTTCAATCCTAAAGCAATTCTGTGTTACTATACTCTATGCAAAGAAAAATTATCTACTGTGTAGTTTCTGAGAGGAATAATGTAAACATTGAATAATAAAGGCCACCTATCTCCGTCAGCTCTTTGTATTTCGCTGCTAGCTCAAAAATCCTTTGCAATCCGAAAACATCAGATACATGATTAAGTATACATCAACTTTTTTTTGTTTATGGTTGTTTTTTGTTACATATGTTAAGCTATTAAAGATAAACATATAAAAACCTAAAAAGTAACAAGATTAATATCGTCTAAGTCCTAACTCTAATGAATTACGACAATTAGAACGTCCATTTTTAGAACACAATCTCAACCTATCATAGGAATTTTTAAATAATTGGTTATTTATCATGCCTTACTCGTAAATAATTTGCTTACATCTTTTTTTCTATATCATAGGAAGCAAACGAACTGGTGGGTCATCTGATGATCTCTACCGTTCATAGACACTAGCAATACAAGGTGAGGGTCGAGGAGGGGAGGAGAAGGGGTGAGGTGGGCTTCCGGCGCTCTCACTGACCGAACGAAACGCAACAATGCAAGCACTGTTACTTCACGTCGGTGTTTCTGTGGGTCGAGTGGTACTACCCCGGGCGAGCCGACCCATACGTGCTGAAACAGTAATAGCTTCAGCGTAGCTCTACCACCTACCAGCAACATCTTTTATTTGCTTGCATGAGTATGAAAAAAGTCAAAACGATTGTATTAGAAAACAGTAGTAGATGTAATTCGTATAAACCACGGGATTGCTTTATACTGTATACTAGCTTTTGTTCACGGCTTCGTCCACATTAATAGAGTTTGCCTATCCGAGAAGAGGACTAATTCAGTATGAATGTCTTTTTCTGCACCCCCGACAACGATTATGTAAAATTGTATTATATACAAACGGTTCAGTAGTTAAAGCGTGATAAAGTAACAAACAAATTCATATTCGTATTTATAATAATTAGTAAGAATTATATATTTTTATGTATGCTGTTTGCTCCTTAGAAAAACACAGAGACTTCCAATAAACACATATTGCTCGTAATGACTTATGTATTTAACGCGACACACTAATTATATTATGTATACTATGCAATATAACCCAAAAATGTTACACACAGTCGTTGTTCTTGTTCCTAATCATTTCATAACCAGCCCTAATATTACGAACGAAGAAAGAAAATAAGTAAAACTAATTTAGAGAACTAATGTAAACATAGATATAAATTGGACGAAAAGGATTCGAATTAATAATATATTAAACGTCTGTTTATATATAATTTAGTGTACCGACAAGGGTGAAGAGAGAAACAAACAAAACGTGTATAACTCACAATGCTCGCTTCCTCCAGAAGGCAAAACATATAGCACTTCAATTTCGTATCCTCCTTAAATATGCCGTTTTCACAATTCGTTATATCCTCTGGGGGCAAGTGAGAATAAAGACTTTTAATGTACATAGCATATATTCAGGCTTTGTATGTCAAAACAAACGTAAATAGCAGACAATAAAAACATAATATATATTAAGGTATCTTAGATGCTAGTGGGAAATAAATAGACTACCAATTTAACTTAAAGATAACTCCATATTTAATTTATGCTGATCTTAGCTTGTCCGCCAAAGTTCGTATATCAGAAATAAAATTTGTAACGGTGTAAAAACTCAAAAATAAAGACTTGTTGATACAATATGAAAACGGCGGAATGGCGATTCTTTGTCCGCAAATTCGAACTCCGATATGTGCCAACGAATTTTAATTGGCGATGGTGAATAAAAATTTTGTGATGAAACCCCGCACCTGAGAAATGTTTTTGTACTGCCACCGTATGAGAGATAATATAGAAGTGTGAATTACACGGCGTTTAAAACTGCCAATACGTTGCGATTTGGGAAATTCCCTCGGGAAGAGATCTTTTAGCTCAGTCACGGGATACATACAAGCGAGTGTTACTATATTAGAATCACCTTAAACAAAACCAACGATATATGCGATATTAATCTATGTAAATGGAAATTGCTCGGTAGCGTATATCTCATTTAAGTCCACCATACGTTTACATTAAATATTTTAAGTAGACATACATTCAAACTTAACCAAGTGACCTTTCTGAATAGTTGCAAATCTATGTCGTAGAGCTTAGCGTCGATTGTCTCCCGTCATTCACATGCTAACATAGAACAAAGGAGAAATAAAATGTTCTTTTCACTACTCACCCTCGGCTACGCCGGTTTTTGCGACACAATCATTGTGAAGATTTTGTATTATTTCTTTGATTTCCTCACTGAAAACCTGAAACACGATTTACTTACACGTAACCAATTTCAAGTAAACCTCCGTAATACGCGGTCGTATTTTTTTCGTGGTAATATAATTGAATAGTAGGAATTTATGTATTTTTATGAAATTCAAAGGAATATTTGACTTTTGCATTTAGTTTAATTTCATTCTCATTTTGAATTTATGAAACAAAAATTGATATCATATTATCCAACTAATCATACAAACAACGATAAAGAATATAAAAATATGTTTAAATTTAAATCTATTATATCAACAAAAAATTTCTTCTGTATGACCTCTGCCTATGTAGGCAATTCCGCCAATGTCAAGTGTGGATACACTTTATTTAATTGCCATACACTCGGTGTAATAACGTAGAATAATCTAAAATAACGTGTCACCATAGGCAAATCACCAAAGGGGGGTAAATACTGTGCCTTGTATCCCACAAAGATAATATGCAATACTATATTAACATAGCATAATTATATAAGTATAAAGATAGATAAAATTACAGTTTAATAGTTTCGCCTTTGTCTTTTTAATACAGTAATCATTTTCGATTCGTTATTTTGCTTTTATTTTATAATTTCTACAAGGTTTATTAACAAACCATACAATACATTAATTTCGGGATGATATATACTTCTTGTGAATACAGTCCTATAAATTTCGCCAAGACTTTTTGGAGTCAAATCCGAACATAAAAAAGAAAGATAGACTTTTTTAAGTTATAATCGTTATGCATGAATTTTAAAAATGTACGTACAAAACTACAAATTTATGCATAAAGATATATCATATAATACAGATATACCTTTTCGTTAATCTTATAAAACAGTTTCATAACAATGCGTAGGTGAGTCTTCTGGTCTACTTTTGTATGCTTTTGTGAGTACCGTTGGGAAAATAAGTCGTTTCAATATTAAAAATGAGATAACATTCTCAAAGAAAGTATTAAGTCGTGATTCCGCGGGGACCAACCCAATGCGCATCAACTTGTATCATAATGTTAAATATTAATTTTTATTCTGCGGGCTTGTCTCCATTGTACCTACGTTTTTTTACGTATTGTGATTTCAGATTTCCAAGACATATTTAGATAGATTATTTTTTCAAATAAAAATGTTATTCGTGATTTTCATTTTACAAGCAACTTCATCATAAATTTCGTATAATTCTAATGTATTTATTAAACGTTGATGTAAATCGCAAAATCCTTCAATTTTCAGGCATTTAAATTATACGTATTCGCAAACTTCTAGCTCGCTCTAAAATTTCAGTGTGCATAGTTTTGCGCTGGTAAAGACAGAAATAAAATATTTATGAAAAAGCTTCGTTTAATATATTAAATACATTTTGGATATATGTTGTATTTATATTAGTTCTGTACCTATGAAATTGCCGTTTTGTATGAAAAAATTGAAACGAATTTTTTTCATGTATTTTTTATTTGTATTAATCGAAGTAATCACCCATGCAATCAATGCTTCTTTGCCAACGCAGTGGCAGTTTATTGATGCCCTTCTTACAGAAATCGGCTGGACGGGAGGCAACAAATTCTTCAAAGGCATTTTGTACTGCCTCTCGGGTATTGAATTTTTTTCCCGCCAAGGAGTTATCCAAATTCTGGAAAAAGTAGTAGTCTGTAGGCGCAAGGTTTGGTGATTAGGGCGGATGACGGAGAACTTCCAACCCCAGTTCTTGCAAACTTGGAGACCGTCTGCTGTGCAGTATGAGGTCGCGCGTTGTCGTGCAGGAGCAGCGGAGACGAGCGATTGACCATGGTTGGCGATATGCCAGCTTCTCCATCATTGTGTTCAGTTCTTCACAGTACACATCTGCAGTAATGCTCACTCCGTTTGGTAAGAAGCTGTGATGAATCACACCGGCGCTAGACCACCAAACAGTGACCATCACTTTTCTAGGGGTAAGTTTTCGTTTAGGGTATTGTTTAGGTGCTGAACCAGGATCCAACTAACTTGCTGAGCGCTTGCGGTTATCAAACAGAATCCATTTTTCATCGCAGGTAACAATGCGGTTCAAAATTCCTTCGTTTGTGTGTCTGTTGAGCAGTGCAAGGCACATCTCGACGCGTACTTCGCGCTGACGATCATTAGAGTTCGTGGGGCACCCATTTGTCAAGCTTTTTTACCTTGCCAATTTGACGCAAATGGACCAATATTGTTTTGACGTCGAAAGCTGCTGCTAATTCAGCCGTAGATTGTGTATCATCAGCTTCCACAATCGCCTTTAATTCGTCATTGTCGACCAAAGTCTTCGGACGACCGCGAGGTTCATTTTTCAGGTCGAAATTCCCAGAACGGAAGCGAGCAAGCCCATAACAGGTGGTGCGTTTGTTTGTAGTGGTAGCTCCGTAAACGCCGTTGATGTTGCGTGCCGCTTGTGCCGCGTTGCTGCCACGACGATACTCATATTCCATAATTACTCGAATTTTTAACGTATCCATGATGACAAAAAAGATTGAAATGCGATGAAAATGTAACACTCATCATTAAACAAATGACTACATTTGGAAAAAGAATTCCAATTTTTTTAAAATAAAATTAATTTGAAATTAGAATACTTAGGCAAACAAAAATTATTTTGATTTGAAATGGACAGTACTGCAGAACGGCAATTTCATAAGTAAAGACCTATTATTTTGTTGACTGAGCAGCTACTCGCAACTACTCCAGAGTGAACCATTGGCGATACTTATACCGATTTAGTTACGTGATATGTTTTTAAATACTTTTAACACATAATTAGAAGATAAGAATGAGAGAAGTTATTAAATAATAATACCTTACTAATATACTATTCTAGACACAACTAACAGCTATTATATCAATACTGAACCATGTTGGTTACATAACTTTACAATCATTGTATACATTATATTGTTCACCCTCCCGGTGTAGGATCATTTTTATGTTTGTATCGTATTGTAATTTGAAGCAATGACGTAATAATAAAATATATATTCGTTGTTCGCATTGTGATAACAGTGTGAGCCAGGGAAGTTTTCTCTCTCTCATACTTATTGTTTATTACATAATGCTTGCTTGTTTGCACGTTGCTATAACACTGGCCAACAGATAACCAACAGCAGGATAATATTGTCTTTAATAATTTGTGTATATGTTATTAATTATGTTAATGTTAATAACCTGCTTATGGTTATTATACTCAAAACTTTTTTTTTCTTACATATAATATTTTTAGAACTGCAATTATTTTACCCATATTATAGAGCAACTTAAATATTCAGAAAATGGTTATCGAAGGTTTAATAATATCGTGTATCATTGGAAATATTAACAGGAGTCACGAACGAAGACCCCGCGTTATGCATTAGGTATTCGCAGACGACATGAGCTATAGTGTCGCTCTCTGGCGTTCTGTACTAACATCCCGTCCGTCAACCCACATCTTGGGGCCATTTAAATGGACACCACATAAACTCTACCATTTAATAGATACAAAACACTCTACTGACGTCAAATGTAAAAAAAAAGTATAAAAATTTTAAAAAAGTAAAAAAAAAAATCTCGACTGGCAACGATCATACACCATGTGTAATAAAAGTGCTCATAGGCGTATCTCATTCTGGGATCTGCTGGTGTGGTAGTATTTTGGCGAGGTCAATCAAAATCAAAAACACTATTCAATTTAGGCCTTAAAATGCGTTTATGAACGTCAAAACTACTACAGGTTTGGAAAACAACCCAGTCATTGCGTAGAATTCTCTTATCTTTTTAACATATACATATATGATTTAAAATACATAACACATTACAATTTATTTTAGTATATGCACAGAGATGAGTAAAATTGATCCACGCCCTTTGAAACCAAAACCCGTTTGACATGGTGCTAAAACATATATACCTGCAAATTAGTAATATGCTTTCGGACTTTGTTGTAAAACCTAACACTATCCTCCTAGAAAATCAGTACTTGGTTGAATTGCTTTATTATTATTGAAGTAAAACTGCTTTACGCGCGACTAGGAGGTAACTGGACGATAATGCAACGGAAGTCTGTTACGGCAATATGGCGTCACGTTTCTGTACCATACGGTTTTGAAATATTTTTGATTTTGTCAATAAATAGTTTATTATCAAAAATAAAAAAAATAACAAAGAAATCAAATTTTTTTGAAAAAAATATAAAAAATATATTAAATGGAACAATAATAAAAATCATACAATAGTATTAATTATGTATATACGGGCGCACGACCGTGCTGCCATCTGGTCTCAATGTAAGTAAGTAACAAATTAATTAAAAGTTTCATTATCTGTAGTGCCATCTATCATCTAATTCGGAACTTAAATAACACAGTAAATATTATTAGCTACTCTTTGTTATAAAGTACTTAGCTTAGCTCTTAGTACATCGCATGGACTCTAGATCTGTTGGCGAATGTTGTTGTATTTCTATAACACTATGTATGTTCTGGACATACAATGTTGATAAAAAATACATAGAAATCAATACTAATATATAATTTCCAAGAATCTTACCGGTTTGTCTTTTACTCCATAAACAAAAGTGAGGAGAGAAAAAACTACAAGCAGTGACGCTGTAATCATTGCACTGTTGAACCGCTTCTAAGCATTGCCAATTCACCTTATATTTATAGGACCGTGAGATCCCGTGTACTTGAAAACGATAGCTGTCTATACCTAGCAATTAACACATTAGCAGACTGTTGCAATCTTAGGCAGTAATTATGTAATTTTGTACTTTTAGTATGAATGAGTGAGCAATTAATTTATAAATGTACTTCCTCTATACACCGTATATGTTAATACATATATATGTAATACTATATGTGTACTAATGTCGCTACAAAGTCTATAGTCATTACATAGTATAAAACAAAATCCTCTACCACGTCTGTCTGTCCGTCTGTTTGCGATAAACTCAAAAATTATTAAACGGATTTCCATGCGGCTTAGACCAGTAGATAGAGTGATTCACGAGGAAGGTTTGGGTATATAATTTGTTTTTTTTTTTTATTATCAGGGCCGCCGGGCCCACTACTATTATCTAAATAATTATAACTAGTGGTCGTCCGGTGGTCGAAGTTCGACCATAATACATTATTTTTTAAAGTTTCAGTATTATTGCAATGTTTTTGCCTAGAAATGAATATATTTTTTAGACCAGAGAATTGTAAGGATCGTGGAGTATGACGAATAGAGACTTATAATTCAAGATTTCGACTCGTCGATGTTATGGAAAAAAAAAATCAAAAAAAATTAATACATACACTAAAGGTTGTCTGGCATCGAAACAAAAAAAAAGAAAATCGGTTGGCAAAGAGAGGAGAAAATTATGCTGAATTCTTTTACCACTATTCATAAAAGGCAGAAAATTAAACATGTCTGCAATTGGTATTTTATTTTTATATCATATCGAAATTTTGCATATTCGATTATCTTATACGCGTAGACGCTTATAGCGTGTTCAATCGACATGAAAAATCCATTAGAGTTGTTTGCGTCGGCAACTGGGATGGTAGGCGGCGCCAGTGACCGTGCCTAAGCGGATTTGTTGCAAACCTGATGGTTGCATCGCTGCACTTATCGTATTAAAAATCAATAAATCGTGTATTTATAGCTACGAATAACAAATATTTTTTCCATGAATATTGTGATCATATTTGGAAGTTATGTTTTTACTATTTTTGATTAGATCTAACTGTCTACTACCTTTTGGATTCAAATAATATATTTGATTTTTGCTGGAGACTTGAAAACTTTTTCATCCCCACATATTATAAAACAAAGAACTCTGCCACGTTTTTATTGTAGCACGGGTAAATGACTGCACTGTGCCTGATGGCAAGCACAGTACAATCCAAAAACAATGGCGACCACCGAATGACACAGTATCCATCGCCGGTCGCCGCTGTCATGCCGGCCTGCGAAAGGCTGGATATGCACAGGCTGATCTCGAAACGCGACCCGCAGAAGCCTACCAAACCCTACCACCCCGCTTTCGCCATTGCCTCGTTCGTTATTCAGCAGAGTGCACCACATGCGGGTGAGGATGGCTTGGATGTCTCAAGTCTTCGATGCTATTCGACACCCCTTACACCCTTTGTCTGATGTCGCGATAAACTTAAAAACTACCGAACGGATTTTCATGCGGTTTTCACCAGTAGATAAAGTGATTCATGAGGAAGGTTTATAACTATGTAATTTGTTAAGTTTTTTTATTTTCAGGGCGGGGTAACGTACGCCGGACCCGCTAGTTTATAATAATTCTCGTAATGTGTAACATATGCGTTGTATTCCAGATTTATGTATTTAGTGTTGTTTTTCTTGCAATTTCGTACTCATGTTTATCTATTAAATACATTTTTCCTGCAATATTTAAAAACATTATAGTAAATAATAATGAGGAATAAAAGTTGTTTATATAATTTTTCCAAGTCCTAGGCTACCTTTATGTCAAATTTTATTGCGTTAGGATTAAAGATTCAGTCGTAAAAAAGTAACAGACATTGTTACCTTCTTATGTATATTAATATAAAAGAAAGTCGATTTTTGTGTCTGTCTTACCTTGCCTTAGTTATTTTAGATTTCGCAACGGATTTTGATACCGTTTATCATTTAGATAATTTCTTCGGGAAGGTTTACATATTATATATGTATATTCTATTTATACAAAGTAGAGAAAAGTCGACGTGTTCTAATGAAGTCGTAAGAATGAGCTTTCGAGTGCAGTCCTAATGCCATCTAAACCTTAGGGGACGCTTAAAAATATTGTACTACTTAGGTACAGAATTGTACAACTAAAAAATACCTACAAAGAATGATGATGATTGAAATGATGGTATTTGTCTGTTTGTGTGAAGAATCTTACGCGCCATATAAGACTGAGAGAAACATATACGAAAAATGTACTTAACCGTTGTGTCTGAAAATAATATTTCATTATAAAGTATAAAAAATATTAATTATAAAATATCTAGAAAACAGACTAGATGTTAATCAATTCAGACAAAAAAATGTATATATAATTAAATGTTTATAATTTTTACCATAAGTTACGACTGACCAGAGTTGAAGGCAGCTTAGAACGCACGGGAGTCCGCTGTAGCGGCAATGCTCTTCGCTCAGTGATAAGTAAATTTATATTATGACCAATGAAATTCTATTTCAGAATAATACATTTATAGGTCGTAGAGCCACGCTGAAGCTATTACTGGTTTCAGCATGAATGGGTAGGCTCTCTCGGGGTAGTACCACCCTTTCATAGAAAATCGACGTGAAGTAACAGTGCTTGCATTGTTGCGTTTCGTTCGGTTAGTGAGAGCGCCGGAGGCCCATCTCCCCTCCCCCTCCCCCTTCCCTTCCTTCCCCACCAACACAGACTGGCAACGCACTTACGACTCCCCTGGTGTTGCAAGTGTCTATGGATGGTGGTGGTAATTGTTTCATGCTTGTGATTAAAGAAAAAAATCTATTTCATTCAGTCATTTAAACTCCCATTTGTTAAAATAAAAATTAGCTAAAATATATAATTAATAAATCATATTTAGTCTTGAATATTGTATCAAGGTATGAGTATAAAATAATAAATTCTGAGAACCTCATCAAAACATATATAAAAGTTTAAAAAAATGTAAAAGTGATAATTTTATAAAACTGTATCTGGGCTTACTTATTGGTAGTGTGACTTGTACTTCATTATAAAATAATTATATTTAAATTTCATTACCTAGAGGAAAATGAGGGTTCACTTGACTTTCTCTTATCCTTATGTATTACAATATCATATCAAGTGACATTAAATTCAGTTGATGTACACATATGTATTTAAAACTTTATGTACTAACATGCGAAGAAAGTTGAGATAGATATTATAGTATCATCTTAGTAATAACATTTTCTTAACTTATTCCTTAATGATAATCACGTTCAAAACAATCTTTCATTAAATACACGCTACTCTACAGAACTGAAAACGTAAAGTCGACACTAATGATAGTATGAAATAATTTTCTTAAAAAGAACCAAATGTCATTAATTCACGAACATATAAGCATTTGAAGATAGTGAGAAGAGGCAAGGGAGAGAGAAGTCATTACGCAATCAAAGCAGTCCGAGCCACAGCAGGCCTCCAAACGATGCCACCGCCCGACATCGTCCGCTAACGATGAGTGCTCTCGATAAAAATTAAAAACACGTGCAAGCCTGAGGAAAGTTTTAATGAGAGTACACGGCTTGCGTTCCATCGACAGATATACTATACACATATTAAAAATAAGAACAGCATGATTCTATAAAAAAATTCCACTCTAAATAAAATTTATCTTTCATTTCTATAATTTCACTTTTTATTTATTTGTTTACTTAATAATGTACGTATGGAAACGAAACGATCAATTATTATTTGCTAAATAAATAAATAAAATATATATAAGAATAGGATAGTTTTGATATAAAAAACAAGAATTTATGCACATTGTTGCAATAATAATCCTTTGAACGTATTTTAAAACAGTAAGTGGTTTGGCAAACCAGATTTTGGAAACGAAAATATATATTGTATTCAATATCCAACCCGACAGGCTAACTATTTGCATGAAGAAATTAATTGTAAAAAACGTTTTTTTTTTAAGAATTGCTTTCTAAAATTGATAAATAAATTATCAAAATATGTATATAATTGTAATATTTACAGTTTAAAGTATCATAAATACGGAGCTACACAAAATACCTTAACATTTGTTCTATTGTCATGTCTAAAAGTCATAACATACCGCCGTACAAATTGTATCAAATTAGTTTAATTAGGTTTGTTCATAAGAGTGAATTGAACAATTTCAGGATTATGATTAACAGAACTTGCCCTTCTATTATATATTTAAATGAAAATCAACTAACAATAGTTGGAACTGGAACTGTTTGATATTACATGACGAAGCGTTCGTTAATTAGTTTATGGGCTCTCTATACAGACCTTGTTGTCTGTATGAACTAATTTTTTATTCTAGAAAACACGGATTTTTATGTAAACAGCATGCAAAGAATTTGTTATCCTTGTGTTCTGTTTTGATATCTCATTTCCTAATATATATACACTACCTACTATTTTATTTAAATGTAGATATTACATAAAAATAAACATTATAGTGGACACTACTTTGCACTTCCGCTTGGAATTGATTGAACACTACTACGTCTAACTGCAACAAAAAGCAAATCAATAGATCAATATGCTTTTTGTTGCAGTTAGACGTAGTAGTGTTCAATCAATTCCAAGCAGAAGTGGAAAGTAGCGTCGACTATAATATTTAATCATGAATTTCCGCAACGGCTTCTTCAATCTAAAATTAAACATATTTCAGAAATGGTTTTAATGTAAAATTTAATGTTTATCAAAGCTAATGAATATACTTATGTAGAAAACAAGCCTTATCTCTATGGGTTAGCGAGTAGCTAGAACTCAAAAATGATACTTGTATAGATATATGTCTATCAATGTCCTGATACTACTAGGATAGGTTGATGAGAACAGAGTACAAATTTAAATGATCATTATTTTATTTATTTAAATTATTAAGATAATATTAAGAAAATTCGGTAAATCACAATTCTTCGAAAACCAGTTTGTTTACAGCAGAAATGTGCAGCGTTTACAGGCTGATTTTTTAATAAAAGAACATAAATATGTGATCTATTTTATTGTCATATGATTGTTTACAAAAAGAGCTTTGTGAACACATAGTGTTTAAAAGTAGATGCATAGAGTCTGTTGCTGAAAATCTTATGGCTCAATCATCCGATACTAATTATGTACCTTTTGCTGGTGATCACTCCGAGTTTTAGTTTGGTACATGACCCTAAACAACAAACTTTGCTTAGGGGTTGGCTTCCATGCCCACTCAGGTCTCTATCCAAAGGTTAAAATCATAATATTGTACAACAATTGTCTACCAACATAGTGACTGCCAGCTTGTTTAGGATTAAGAGTCCAAAGTGGATAAATATTTTTGACTTTTATTTAGACCTACTACAACTATCTATACCAAAGAAACATTGGCAAGATACTAGGCGTTGTAATGCAGACGCGATGTAATGCAGTCCTTTAAAATGCCTCTACTTATATTTAAAAAAAACTGTCGTTGATCTGGAACCTATTTACAATTTATCTTACAATGATCTTATTACAGTTTTCAACTTTACCATCAATTATATTACGCATTATTTCTTCCTTTGAATTGTCTTCTCTTATTTTTAAGGGTTATCAATTTTGGAATAACTTACTTCCCGTATATATCTCATAAAATCGTTTGAGAATAAAAATGTGTAAAGAGCACAATTGACAACCCTTATCTTCCGTTTCCCGTGTACGAAATTTGGTCAAATCAATGAAGATTAATCAATTAATTTTTTTACCAGAAGTATTGTTGATAAATTTAATAAACCTATCAATTTCAGAATGAGGTTCACGTTAGTATGGTATTAAATATAATTATAATTTGACGACATCTAAAGACATACTTTTAAAAATGTAGGATATAGCTCTTAAAGATATATACATTCTACGGCCTGGTACTAAATATCATTAAAATGTGTCGAGAATTAAAATAAATTGTTATATATTTTGTTGTACAATTTCTTAAAATGTCAATGACAATTCTTGTACCCTATAAATTCAGGAGAGATATAAGTTTTCTGTATGCAAAATTGTATAAATATTTCCATACAAATGTTCATCGAAATTAACTTACTAATAATAAATCATTGTTTTCAATAACTGGTTCGATCTAAAACGATAAAAATAAAACTGATAATTTACAACATAGCAGTAAAACTCTTTTGGCAAGGTGCATTTCCCATTTTATCCGTATAGATACTTTTTTATGGAACATAAAAAATCCATTAGATTTGTGCATTGACTTAACGCGGGAAAGCGCACGGTGGCTAGCAGCGAGACTGTTTCCAGTTGGCCGTGAGTAAGCGGCTTTACTAAGCCGCTGTTAACTAATTGTTACTAGAGCCTATTATTATAAATACTACATGTGACTCCGCTATAATCAGCGATGTCATAGAGCAAAAATATTATAATTTATAGGATCCTGTTCAGTTCTGTAAAATTCTTCTTTCTATGTCGTATCAACGTGTATCCTGATTGTTATGAAATAATTGGTTACTTCAATATCACACAATCATATTCCATCTTTCCTGCAGTAAATTATTAATAATTGCAGTAATTTTTTTTCTATGAATTTAACTTGTCTTTTTTGGGAATTTCAATCTTGTTATTTTCATAAATTTTATGTCTATACATATTACAAAACGAAATTGCCTTTTGCATATGCCTGTGTTCCCTTAATTCTTTTAATCTACGCAGCAGATTCTGATATGATTACACTATAGTTTGGAGAACGTCTTCCGGTAGTTGTATATGAATAATACATATACTATATGTATATAAAATAGACAAACGTCCATTTTTTTTCGAATGACTACGCTATTGACTAAGCAAGGTCTTAACAGCTTCACCGGACTACTAAGGCGAGCGCTTAAGACACTCAGCCTATTTTATTTGACAATTAGCTCAAGGGTGCGCGGCACACCTCGGCTTGGGCTGTTGCCTGATACATGCAATTCGCGACCTATCTGAGCTAACTATTCATACATATATGAGTTGTTGAATTGTATATGTGTACCAAGCACACATACCTCAACAACTCTTATATATAATGTCATAACATTTATAAATGCTCGAGTAATCACAAATCCTGGAATGTAAAATCAGTTAGAAGGTATTGAATTTAAGAGATCAAAGTTTCCATGTAATCTATAAGGCATGAGTATGTTTTATTGTTATACAAATGTAGGCGGTATATATTTTTAAACCGTTATTACAACATTTCAGTTTTTAAATGGAATAAGCATTGTTCGCCAAAATATAATTTAATTTCCTTATTCTGTTATAACAAACATCCCCCTATTAATTTGTAAAAGAATACAAAAGCTTTCATTTTGGAAGAGCAATATGGTAGATGTTTTTATTATTCTCGATAACTTTTCTTTGCCTCGTGTAGTCGAGTAAAAACAGAAATAAATTGTGAGAATCTTTGCAAAACAATAGTTCTGTTGGAAATGGTGTAAGCGAGAAAAAGCCGGATGCAAATGCCATTCATATTAATTAGCAAAGCGAGACGGGGCTTTTACGAAATTAGATCGTGATTTCACTGAAGATTTATTGTTGTGTTTGAAATGGTTTTCGGAGCAAAGGTAGCCATTTAGACGCGGGCAAATTGGCGTTGTCAGAGTGAGCTTTAAATTGAATTGACTGAAGTCGCTTGTTTGCTTGAAAAGTGACTCATAGATAAAAAAGTAAAAAATATACCTACTAATCGATACCACTCGCACACAACATAGATTGATTTTTTTTTACGTACTGACTACGCTATTGTCCTAGCAAGGTCTTAACAGCTTCACCGGACTGTAAAGGCGATCACTTAAGGCACTCAGCCGACTCTACTTTGACAACTAGCTCAAAGGTGCGCGGCACATTTCGGCTTGGGCTGTTGCCTGATTCATGCAATTCGCGACCTATCTGAGCTAACCTAAGCTTAGCTACATATTCATACTTATGTGAGTTATTGAAACATATATGTGTACCAAGAATACATACCTCAACAACTCTTATGTGTATTTATTTTGTGTCGGATAATTTTTATAAACTATTTCAGTTCAATAAGGGAAAAATAAAAATAAAAACCCTTCCACTATCATGTATAAGCGTGCACGTGTGGAGTTGATATGTGTAATGTTGTTGCAGTGTTGTAAGATTTTGTGTCACTGTATCGAGCGAGCAGCGTACTCAAGGGCTCCACACCGAGGGAACGGACCTAGGCTTGGGTCGCTGCCGAGGGGGCCCTAGTCTGGTTTATGGAAGATTGAAAGTTTGGTGAAGTTATTGATTACAGTTGATACCTAAGTTAAGGAAAAGTGATTGAAATCTTTATATATATAATTCTTCTGTCCGCGTGTATGTGACTGAACTCCTAAAAGGCTGGACAGATTTTCATGAAATTTTTTGTGTGTTCAGTTGGATTCAAGAATGGATTAGATTCACATTTGGACCCGTATATGGCACTGCGGTTAAATTTTAGGATTTTTTTTTATTATCAAGACAGGACAACGTCCGCCGGACCCACTAGTTCAATAATAAAACTAAATATAAATATGGAATTTTAATTTATTAATGAAATAAAACATTACTTATAGGAAATATCTACAATCAATATTGTATAAAACGATTTAATATGGTTACGAGTATAACATTTCTATTTACAATGAATTTTGGAAGTGTTTTTAATTTACAGACAAGTTTACATAACATATTTACCGTAGTACACTACATTTTGTGTACTTTCTTTTAATTTTGTACTTAGTTTAGAGTTTCAGGCACGGATCATTTTACATTATATTTCAGAACGCGTGTAATACTATTATGTATATACTTACATAGTATGCTTATACCATTTCCATAAAATAGTAATGACAATAGTGGTAATCAAGATTTTCTTAAAGGATCAAAATTAAAATATTCTTATTCCACGCCTAGATAATAAAAAAACAATATTGTACCAACAGATACAACTGTTGACTTTTCACCTATACCTTCATTATTATTGAGGTAACTCATTGATAAAGCAAGCACAATATAATAAAACAGTAAAGTATTATATCAAAAACATCCAAAAATTATTTAACATATCACAACCCATCCACAAAAAGTGCAATTAAACGCATTCGTGGATGAAACAATACCGACTCGTTTATATGTCAAGCAATTTTCAAAAAGTTTGAAAAGCCCGCGAATCTACGACGTGAATTTCCATTGCAGACGGGAGCCGAGTACGCGGTCTTTGCCTGAGCGTTTTATTTTTCCATGCCTGTTGCGCAATATGCCACCGCGGTTGACAGTTGTTCATCTTTCACTTGACATTAAACACAAATTTTATATACTCTGTTTACGGTAATTACTACACCGGACAGTTTTGCCATTTTTTTTTTATATTCTCCGTAATTTGGAAAAAAAACTATTAGGTATTTGGTAAATATGATACACACATGTGAAAATATATTTTACATATTAATAGTAAGCTTTCTTCATTGGTATCAGTGTCCTCGATTGTTCAATAAAATAATCGGAAATCATATCAGCAAAATTTTGTGTCGTTACAGATATAAATTTTATAATAGATTGAGCATTTTCACTGTGCCGACTTGTTGCTAGACTGGTCGTTTCACTAATAATAAATGAAGACATGAGTGAGTGAAGGTGAAATGTCACAACTTTATAATTTTACAGAAATGCGCTGCAAGCTATGGTTATATTTCTCATTATATTATATACTTATTGGTACTTTGATTTATTTTCATTTCTAAGACTATTTACGTTAACCTTGTAAAAACTTGGTCATAATAAAATAAGTAACAAAAGGAAAAAAAATGACACATAACACCTACATCACTTTCACTCATGTATTCAATGATTTAATATATAATTTATTTATTAATAATATATTAATATTTAATATAAAATATGCCAAATAGCTATTCGTTGTGAAGGCTTACATTTATGTTGTGCGGTGACGTTTATTTTTAGACAAAGTAGATAAAAAACATTTATAAAAAAAAATGTAAAAAATTAAATATTAAACTAGAATATTTATCATAAGAACAAGAATAATGTGTCACTTTTAAAAGTCAATTCATCTCAGCAATCAACGAACTCAATTCTTTGTTGTCTTTCCTCTATTTGGTTTCTTTTCTTTTTCTCATTGTTACACGACTACAAATCTTGATTCATACCATACAAATCAATAAACAAAAACAAACATTAATAACATGTGTTATTTGACTTAGCATCACTACTTTCTAAAATGTTCACTGCTTATTTTTTACATATAGTCCAGGATCCACGGTCCATTTTTGCATTTGAATACTATCAAGCTAATTTTCCGTGAGTAGCTTCGTTTCGATGAGACGCCCAACAATTTCCTGTGCGAACTTTTGACACTTTTGAAGTCATATCATTATAGAAGATTTCTATAACTGCATATATTTTATAAACTTCAGAATTATGTAAAAAATAAAAATATTAAATAGAATCTGAAATGTATAATTAATTTTACTTCATTAATATTAAACTAACCTTAAAATATAACAAAGGAAAAATGACTCCATCACTAAATTGCACAACACTTCATAAAATACCATCCTTACCTAATTAAACAACCTTATTATCGATACATAGTTGGGTGCATTCATTTAGTAACTTCATATATTTCATACTGACATTGAAATAAATTTAACACAACATATTTATATTCGTAAACCCACTTTACAAAAAATATTATTACATAAAATAAACACAACCTGATATTATATTCATATTCAATCAGTTATAGTTAGAAAATTATGTATTTTTATTTTTCTTAAACATTTCATAAGATTTTTTTCATTATAAACTTTCCTAATAGTATATACCAGGTGACTGTTTAGACACTCGCAGTATTCTAGGATAGGAAACTTCATGGTCACATTTAACATATAAAATAATGATATTAAAACAAATACTAATAAACAACCAAGAAAACCTAAGTTAACGTTTATTCTGAAACTTTAAAAAGTATAGCTACAAACGTGTAAATAAAATAATAAACCTAAGTGCAATGACCGGTGCCAAAAGCTACAATGGGCGACCCGGAGTTAATAACTTCCAATAGTAAAACGGGCATAAAACCCTTTTGTTTTGTTCCCGACGATCCCACGTTCCCTTTCAAATGAAAATGAAATCACCCGACGGTAATTAACACTATGCTTTAACATAGACGCGTAGAGGATTGTGTATAATTTTTGTATTTTTATAGATAATTCGGTCAAATATTAAGCATCTATTTTTTAAATTGATTTAGGACGAGAATCGAGTGCAGACTATCCTACATAAATATTGCTACTGTCTAAACTTTGAGCCTGTATGGTTATAAAACACCATGTAATCAAATGTTTGAATGTAGTAGGAACCTTTTTGTCAAATACCAAATTTTTGCGACATCTGTTCTAGGTTTATTAGGTGAGTGTCTAACATCGCTGCACCAATGTTTAATATTACTCATAATGCCTTCGATAGTGATCGAGAGCACAGCTATTCAAAATTACATCAATTTAACACAAAACACATGATTTTAATACTTTAATTAAATACTAGTTTCATTTTTTTATACCAAGAAACATATAAGTAAATACGAATTTATTAGAAATGCGGATAGAGTATCACAAGTGTATATTTCATTTTAATTTGTAAAAACACTATATCACTAATTATATAAATATTACAGCAGTATAAAAGAACAAACTATAAGATAACAAATAAAATTATAAGAGTATTGGACACGCACCAATGTTAATTTGAGAACTTCTTTTGCCTTCGGAATTATTATCGATATTAACAAATAGATTATCAAAATTATCACTACAATAATTATCTAATTGTGCTTTTGGAACGGTTTCAGAGTAAACACAATAACATGTATATTCACTCCACATAATACAGTGTATTTGTGACCTTTAAGGTAAAGGGTACTAGAGAGAGAATACTATTTAAAGCAGCTGTTTCAAAAGAAATCTGTTAGAGCAGGTCACGTATAAAAGGTAATGGAAAAATATTTCAACTCTCACGTATAACTAGTGAAACACATGATTGGTATAATTTTTCTACCAATTTTTATATAATACAATCCACGACTATAAAATCATGTATTTGTCATGCAATGGCTTATTAATTACATGTTTTATATTAATAACATAATTTCGATTAAAAACCTTTCATGTAATTCAATAGTGTATACAGAATATTAAAAAAAATCGTTGTACATTTATACTAGCTTTCTCCCGCAGTTTCACTAAGTTCAATTTTTCCGCTCTCAACATCTGATACCCCGAGCCTGCGCCCCAAGGCTATCCCGCACTATTAAATCGATCACGCTCTAAAAAGTCGTGGCATGTTGTTTCATCAGCCAAAAACTTTAGTCAATAATAACTGTCAGTTCCAGTGATTAATTAGCATGATCAACAGAACAATAAATTGATTTTTATCAAGAACAAACAAATAATAATAATTTTCCTATGAATAAATACTTATTTTCTGGCAAGACTCGAATATGAATAATTATAATGAGACCTAATTACATTATGTATTTCTCACACGAGTTGTGTTTATTACCAACCAGCTTGATCGCGTAATAATCAGGGCCATAGCTGACGTCATATTAAAGGATATTATGCGAGCCAGCTACAAGGCCCCCAACCGCGAAGTGCATATGCAAAAATTTATAAAATCTTACCCATAACCTAATATCCTTACTATAGAAGAGCTAATAACTAAATAATGAAAATATTAAAACAGCAATAGTGTTGCTAGACCCTAATGACTCCTAAGCCACACGTCCAGAAAACATAATTCAAAAATCAGAAGCCCCCACCCAAGAGAATCTATATACCCTTTAAAAGCAGAGACGGCACTGGTAATATGATAATATACACATTTTTAGAATACTATTGTGACACAATTTAATACACTTATTTATTCACTTACATGATGAAAACAAGAGAGCAGACAATTGGTACTAGAATCGGTAACAAAAATACTAGAATGTTCTTAGTAAATTAAGATCACACTATAAGTTACACATAAAGTTACATTTACTTCCTTAATTCTATAAAGCTATATGACGCCCGCGTTCGTTATTGATGTTTCAAATTTACAATATTATTATCATCTAAAAAACTTGAAAATCGCTTGAAATATTTCTACTGTATTTATAATTTTGTTAACCTCCTGTAATTCTCTTTATCGATTTTATGTTACTACTTAGCCCCCATGTTAATTAAAGCGTAATAACATGAAGCATAGAACGAATAGTTATATATGGTATAGTGTATTTTGGTATAGTCTATTAATCCAGTTATCAATCAGACAAACAACAAACACTTCAATATTATTTATCTATACTAATATTATAAAGAGGTAAAGTTTGTGAGTTTGTGACGCTGTAAGGGGTAATCTCAGGAAGTACTGGTCCGATCGAATTCGTTCAGTGGTATGGTTTATAGGCTATATATCATCACGCTAAGGCCAATAGGAGCGGAGCACAAATGAAAAATGTTTCAAAAACGAAATGTTTTTTTCTTTTTGAGAGCTTCTGCTGTGTGTCGGCGTTAGCCCCAAGTAGTAACTATTATTACGCGGACGAAGTCGCGGGCAGTGGCTATAATATTATAAAGAGTTAAAGTTTGTGACGTTGTAGGGGGTAATCTCAGGAACTACTAAACCGATTTTGAAATTTTTTTACCAATAGAAAGCCACGTTATTTGTGAGTGTCATAGGCTACATATCATCACGCTAAGATTAATAGGAGCGGAGCAACAATGAAATATGTTTTAAAATCGGGGTATTTTTTCCTTTTGAGAGCTTCCGCTGCGTCTTAGCCCAAAATAACTATTTCACGCGTACGAAATCGCGGGCAGATGCTATTATAACTAATTATATTATCTATATGGTAAAGTTTGTGATGTTGTAGGGGGTTATATCTGGGGAGTCGAAGAAAAATTGGTCGAACGAAAACGTTTCTTACGAACGCTGCCTTAACTATTAGAGTTAAATGATTGAGTTCTAGAGAAAAGTTGATAATGCTTGATAATGCCTATTATCGCCTAACGAAGTGGGCACGGGTCGGCTAGTATATGTATAAAATTATGTGTAGCACGTATGGTTTGACATATACATTACAAAAAAAAATCTGCTATACACTATACTGCACTACGCTTCTTTTATTACAAAGCGCCTTACTAATTACCGGAATACGCAGATTAGCAACATAATTGACAGTTTCGTTTTTTAATTATTCAAGGTTAGAGTTCCGTATACAACAATCTTTTTTTGATGTGAAACATCTGTAGTGGCGCGTCGGACCGACTATTGGCGTGGCGAAGCTATATTATTATGAATTTTATATTTTTGTATTTAATGAATATATACGTTTATTAAATACAGTCATCTATTTCTTGGAAATATTCTTTTTTTAAATTTATTATTTATCTTTATTGTTCATTGCGTCATATATATTTCCTATCGTAAACTAGGCTTTTAGGCATATTACCTGTCCAAGATAATTTCGATATTTCACATCTGCCAGTTTATTAATAACCATCAGTACTAAATTTAGATGAGAATACTGTTTTGTATTCTATGTAACGTAGCATTACCTAAATAACTTTTCACCCGGAATAAAGGTTTTATAATGTCCATAGATAACAAAGGAACTCAAAAACGTCGTTTAGTATTATTATAACACTGTTATAAATACTGCATTCATAATCTCGGCCTTTACAATGTTTGATGCAGCAGTCTACTATTTTTCATCCGTCACAAACACGGTGGTGGTAAAGGTATATCGATGAGTTTACACACTTCCAATAGGAAATTCTTCAAAATTGCTGGTTGGTTTTCCTTACTACCATTTATTGTTATCGTAGGTATAAATCCTGGATTTATTAAGTGTGTATCATTACCATATTTACTAAGAATTTCGGATCCATGGTCACTCTTAGCGCATTCGCTGATTGGTTCAGGGTTGATATTTAATTTTGTAGCACACTGAAATAAAATAACACATAGCGTAATGAATATTCTTATAATCTAACTTCTTTAATATATCTGCGATTTCGTCCGCGTGAAATAGTTACTTTGATTTAACGCTAACACGCAACGGAAGCTCTCAAGAGGAAAAACTACCCCGATTTATAAACATTTTTCATTGGTGCTCCACTCCTATTGGTCTTAGCGTAATGATATATAGCCTATAACCTTCCTTGATAAATGAGCTATCTAAGTTATCAAATCGGAACAGTAGTTCCTGAGATTAGTGCGTTCAACCACCCGAACAAACAAACCCTCCATTTTTTATTATTAGTATAGATTACTACTCCTTTCTCGTACTTAACTCGAACCGTCATTCAAATTACAATAACTTTTAATAGAGTGGACCAATTTTAATGAAACAAAGACCAAGTTACTCTCGAGGATAACACCAAAAGAGTTTTTCAGATCGAATCAGTAGTTCCTGAGATTACCCCCTACGTCACAAACTTTAGTAGTAGGTGGTAGAGCTACGCTGAAGCTATTAATGGTTTCAGCATGAATGGGTCGGCTCGCCCGGAGTAGACCAACACTCTCACAGAAAACCGACGTGAAGTAACAGTGCTTGCATTGTTGCGTTTCGTTCGCTCAGTGAGAGCACCGGAGGACCACCTCGCGCCTCCCCTTTCCTGTTCCCTTACAACCCCTCTCCCCCAAGACAGGTTGCTCCTGGTGTTGCAAGTGTCTATGGACAGTGGTGACTACTTAACATCAGGTGACCCACCTGTCCGTTTCCCTCGTACGATATAAAAACTTTACCTCTTTATAAGTATAGATTATATATAGTACAGACTTTTATTTATTTTATTTTATCTGGCAGTATATTTTAAAAGGGAGAGCCTGATCAGTATTATTTTTATTTTACCTATGAAAAAAGATCTCCAAAAAATGTAAATCCTAAAATAGTTCTAATGATAAACATACAAAGTTAGACATTGCATTGTAAAATATTTTATAAGGATAATGATGAATATAATAAATAAAGCAATTTATTATACATAGGATTCAAATTTACATCCAATGACCATCCAATAGAAGGAAAAATACCTGGTAAAATAAATATACTACAAGGAAGTTCATGATTATTCATTAATTGTACTAAAATAAATTATTGTAATATTCCATGTACCAAGATTAATTGTAGAGTAATAAATAAACCATAAGAAATATAGTACTTTAATATATATCATATGTATTTACTAATACATACATTTATGATATGTTGATGTCCACATATATATATATATATATATATATATATTATTATTTTTCGAACTGACTACGCTATTGACCACGCAAGCTTCAGCCGATTTTAGTCATGTCCACATATATAGTATATCCACAACATAAGTTATACCTAGCTACAATATAAAATGTACATTGCAAAGTCATAGTCATCTGTTGATGAAATATTTAATGAAATTGAATTTTAAATGATCTATACTGATATTATATAGCTGAAGAGTCTGTTTACTTGAATGTGCTAATTAATCTCTGGAACTACTGGCCCGATTTGAAAAATTCTTTCAGTGTTAGATATCTTATTTATTGAGGAAGGTTATATATCATCGCGCTAAGACCTATAGGAGTAGAGCACCAATGAAGAATGTTTTAAAATCGTTTTTCTTTTCTTTTAAAAGCTTCTGCTGCGTGCGCTACACAAACAGTAACTACTCCAGAAGCTAGTTTAAAATAAAATTATTATACCCTTGTTAATGCTTCATCTGGATTATCATTATTTGTAATCATACAGGTTGTAAACTGCACAGCCGTTGTCATATTATTTACAGCTTCTATAGAACAGGCATGAATTTTGTTTGCATAACATTCCACTTCACCATGCTGACAGTTGAAGTAATACTTTCCGTCAACAACTTTTGTCTGCAAAAAAAAAGCTTTAAAATGTACAATCTATATCAAAGTACCAGGAGGTATCCTCTCGATTTACTAGAAGTTTTATTATTTACATTGTATAACAATGTAAAAAATATCCTATGCCCTTCTCCAGGTCTCAGAGTATCTCTATATCAAGTTTTATATAATAAAATAATAAGAACAGTGGATATAATATAGTGATGACATTATTTTTTCAGTTTTATAATTGGGAATAAGGATTTCTTGATGGAAATTGTTAATGAAGTTAACTTTTATAAAAAATAGGCACAATATTTGCATTTCACCCATTGATAAGTATAGAATAAGTTATCAAAAGAAAAATGTAATGGTATGTTAAATTTTCAGACATACAGGACCAAGGTATGCTCCAATGTATGAGCTCTGCCATTAGAATAGATTGTATTTGACTTTGGGACTGAATAAAAGATAGACTTAAGGGAAAACTGTTAGTTCACTAAATACATAAAATATTCTTAACAACTTAGGTGTCAAATAAATTGGATAATGCAATGGATTCTTTTGCAGTTATTTCGGGCTAGTTTTGATGTCACTTTCACTTAAAACATATTTGTAAATAAAAAAAATGATTACAGTTTATCTTACCTTAGCTTTGCCATAAGGAACTAATGTAACACTAAGGAATTCTGAAAGTTTCTCTGTCACAGGTTCCAAGTGCTTCATGAAAAAATGTTTGGAATCCGGACACAACGCTTCATAATACACCCTCACTTTAACTTTGTCTTGTTTGTGTTTATTATATCTGTCATCTTCTAGCGCCAATATATCAGACTCAATCTAAGCAGGGTTCATGAAACAAACAATATTTTTCAATCATAAAAATTGAGAAGATTTTTTTACTATTAGCTTCTGTAAAAAAAAGATGTATTCTAATTAACATTTGATATGGCAAACAATGCAGCAAGGATCAATTTTAAAACAGCAGATTACTTGTCTATGGGACATCTAGAGAAATCTAGAGATTCTCAACTTTTCTGCTCTTAATTGACATTATATACTCTATATTATCACTGGCCTTCTTAAATACATGCTAAAATATATAATACCAGGTCCTATTCCACAACATAATATACTTTTATAACAAACTGCAGTAAAATCCATCAAGCTTGAAGCTTGAGGCTCCATTGAAGGAGTAACATTGGAATGTTGAATACTATCGGGCCCGGTGGACATTATTTCGCCCTGATAATAAAAACCTTGACAAATTATATATCGAAACCTTTCTCAGGAACTTATCTTTATCTAATATTTATTCAACTTCATCTATTGACGAAAGCCGCATGAAAATCCGTTCAGTCGTTTTAAAGTTTATTACGAGCAGACAAACAAACACACGTGGCAAAGGACTTTATTTTATAATATGTAGTGATATTTGTACTTAAACATATTTTTTTTTCATTTAATGTTCTTCTTGATCATTCTAATTTAGCTACTAATCCTATTTCTACTATCATTATCATACAAGTAGTATTATTAGAACTTCCCAGGGAGATTTATAAGATCTCGAGAAATTATGCTTAGACCACAATATGACCGATTGCGATGCCCCAAAACTCTATTTATTTATCTAAAACATATTGACACATTATGACATCGAAACCTTAATTTCTCATGGATAGACAGGGCTGCAAGCACGGATTACTCATATACAGCAGATAACTGAAATTACTCGTTCATGTAAGGACCTAAATAAAACCAGGAGTATAAAGGTACTGCGATTTGAATAGCGCCAAAGTATTCGCTTTAATCCTTCCTTGAAATCTACCACTGATTATTCCAAGACGTCATGACGTGATTGATGCTTTATATTTGGCTTTTAGATCTAATCACCACGTCTTACATATTGGAAAGGAAACACCTGATAATGTTTTTCATTGAGGAAAAATGAATAATCATAATAAATGAGGAATCAACTCAACTTACCTCCGATAATTTTATCTGCGGTTTATCAGACAGAAGTCGTATTAATTGCCACATGATTAGCACTAACAGTATACAAACGACCAACCTATATCGATTACACGAATAGAAAGCCATATTTACAAAAAAATAATTTGTCTTAGTTCATTTCCCAAACAAACACGGTTTCGAATGAATTGTTTTTACAATACTACAATAATATGTTATTATAAAATTCTAGTTCAAAGACAATAACAAATTATTGGCGCTTATAATAATTATATTACAAAAGATATACGTATCTCTTATCGTAATACTAAATCTCAAAAAATAACCAATCAAATATAATCAACAATCAACTAGCTAGGGATAGGGCACTAAAAAGTATCGTACTTTTGGATATCGAGTAATTTTATTGCACTACTAATACTTTTATGCTCAATTCTTTTTATTTAATACTTTAATACATATGACTACTTTATGTTAAACATCGGAAAGTAATGAGAACATATTTATAACTCGAAAAAATGAATTCGATATTCTTCTCTATTTCGTATTTTGTAACATACTATTCTTATTGTACTTATACTATAAGTCAGTGACAAAGGGTGAAAATATTTTAAAAGAGAAACCATTTCGTGCAAAGATTAATTGAGTACGGCGTGCTTATGAAATATTAACTGACAGCCGCAATTTATTTGGTGTCGCTTATTATCTTAAGAGTATATTTTATATACAGATGAAAAACCATATGATCCACACCACTCGCCTCCATTTCTCCCTGACAAAAATTATAGTTTCTTTAAAATTTTATAACTGTAAATTAAATGAAGATATCGTGATATTTTGTATAAGGATAGGATGAGAAGAGAAACTAAAAAAAATATCGTAATCTATCCAGTAGCTTTATATAATTTATGTAATGTATGTATGTAATACACGCACGAAGGCAGACCTCTATCATTTTATTTATATAACAATAAGGGTAGTCACTACAACAAATGTGTAAAATACCAATAAATTTAATAATTAACAGCTTGATAATAAAAATGTTTGAAGCGCAACATACCCATAATTATTTAAAACGCTAGTTCAAGTAGAAATTAATGAGAAACATATTTCATAACAAGGATATAAAAGTAAATTTAACACGTTTAAATTCATTACAATTGTAAAAAGCTATGCATTTGTTTTGACGCAAAAATTAACCAGCATTATGGTCGATAGTAGAAAGATACATGCGTAAAGAACTGAAACATGAGACCAGTAGCTATAAAAAACATGGGTATTGTTTGTTAGATATAATTTTAACGATATAAGTTCTCGTGCCTGCGGTATTTCTCAAAAACACGGTTTAATATGCGATGATAGAAACTGCGCTCATCAAATAATGTCATATACATACGGTTTTCGTTATCCATGTACATTAGAGTCATTGTTGCATAGAAAATTAATAATCGCATAAGCGTATTAATTTAGTAATAATTAAATCATAATAATGAAATTATTTAAACTCCGTTCTTTTAAACCGTTTTAAAATGTACTTAGTCTGGCTATAAATACCGTTACAAATAAAAATAAACAAAATATTACATTTGAATTTGGAATCTGTCATTTTTATATGATTATTCATTGAGTTTTCTCATTTTTGCGCCAATACATCGTATAATATTTTGCGATATTAAAATGGAGTGGGGTGATAAAGAGAACCGAATCGCTGTGATAGCATTATACAAAGTAGATATGGAGCCAAATGCAATATTTAAAAAACTCCATACGCATGGTATTAGTAAGATGTTTGTGTACCGGGCTATTAATTTCCAATACTACTCAAATGTTAGAAAAATCGATACTTTTATTCGATACAGTATTTTTAGCACTAAAACTAATTTTATGTGAGCCGATGTCAGTGAATGTATTTATATCAATGATATTATGCATAATTTTAGTTATAATATTATTGATTTAAATATATCCAATTGATGCAAACAATCGCGTCAATATGATGCATCAATTACTTCCACCATAGATTATTAGTCGCACAAGTAAACCCGTGCATCTTTGGATGCGTTAGTTATTTTTCAAATAAAATAAAATGGAAAATGCCTTTTCGCTACGTATAAAACTTCGTTACATTAAAAAGAAATTAAATTAATAAAGAAGTACTGTCTACCTTAAATTTTGACTTGAATACTTGACTTAATCCTACAGCTTGTACCTATAATTTATTGCACTGCTTACTCCTAGGTATAACTAAAAACTAAACAAAATTTCCAAACACAATAACCGAGTGCTTTATTGGAGTTTATAATATGGTTTTTAATGAAAATCTAAATACTACCTATATTTTAGTCCATCCTCGCTTTTTATATTGTATTTTCTCAATCGGAATTCTAATTAGAATATTGTCGGTGCGGGTAAAGACCATGTAACAGTAGTTAGTAAATACTGCACATCAGCAAAAGTCACTAAATTGAAATATTTTGCCCACAAATACTTCAAACCCATTTGCTCATACTCAACTCAAGTAAATAAATTGATTTAGCCATTTACCGTACCTAATTATTTACATTGAAACAATATTGCTTACCAGTAACAATTCTAGGCGAATTTGCAGCCAATCCCGATATTAAGCATTTTATAGGAGAATATACAACAGGATTACTATACGTACTCCGGATATAAATTGTATTTGTTTATTTAGAATGCCAAAGAAAGAACTGGTATCCATACCAAATGAGTACCTAATATATAGTTTTTATGACAAGTTGCCATAAAAACAGTGTTATGTCTAAATAGAGATTTCAAATAACTGATAACAATGATTATTTACGAGGCACGTTTTTTTAAGTTAACTTCAGTGGTGAAATTATCATAATATGTTGTCGATAATCGTGCGAAAACCTGCATAAGTAGTATTAAGTATGAGAAATCTAAATAACGAATAAGTAATAATGATAGAGTGACTTGTGGTAGAGCCTGTGTAGATTTTGATATTAAAGGCGCAAAGCTAACACATCTATCGCGCAAGTCTGCTAGCATCATAAAGTAAGAATGATTGAGTCATTTGTTACTTACTGTAATATTTAGTTCCAAGTTAGTTAAATTAAATGCAATATCAGTTTTATATTCAGTTAGCTTTTGCAGGTAAAATCTAGAAAGAAAAAGTACTACTTTGGTACTAAGCATCATCTATTACAGTATTAACATAAGGGTAAATAAATATTGCATTGATTAATTTTATTGGAAATCCAGCTTAACCTAACGTAGTATGTAACTACATCTATAATAGTAGAAATTGTTAAATGTTAACTAACATTGTAAGTAGGGATGTGAAAATATTCAAATTAAAGTTTTATTCGATAGTAAATCAAACCGAATAATTCGATTTGAAATCCAAGTTATTAAAATATTTTCATTACACGAATAATTCAAATTATTTTAATGATTTTAACTAAATAAATACTAAATAATGATAAATATACAAAATTAGTTTAACAGATTTGCCGGTAATCTGAGGAATTTTAATGAAACTAGTTAGAAAATTTATAATTAGTAAGAAAGTTTACTATTTATACTATAAAATTATTTAAGATTTTATGCACAATAAAAATTGAGCCGTCATGAGACGCTTGACAGATGTGAAACATCGAAATTGTTTTGTATAAGTTGTATGCCTAAAAGAACAGATTACGACAGGAATCAGCTATGGTATAATTAAAAGATAAAGCATTACAAATTTGTTCCATAAAATCATGACTGTTTATTTTATTACATAAATATTCATTTTTATTAAATATAAAAATTGAAAAAGGCGCAGGCGCGGTTTCTTTGTACGGTATTTATCAAAGGGCGCTTGGTCGTCGCCGCGTAACACTAATAGGAGTGGCCGACAAAACAATTTGAATCTCATCTGTATAAGATAGGATTGCAAATGTTTGTTTTTAGGTTGCCACGGGTCGCCAAGCCAAGAATCAGGTTTACCTGCGCCTGCGAGGGTGAATAGCTAGCTCGATTCCTTGCCACCCCAACATTAACGGTCTGTCGGTACACCGTGGGATTTTAGTCCGTGCGAGTCGGACATAACCCCCCCTCTCCCCCGGAGAGGTTGCGTATCCATAAGGGATTTCCCCACGTAAAAAAAAAAGTTTACCTGCGCCTATATTTGTTTCACATTAAAAAAAAATTAGTTAAACTAGTTTAGTAATTCTTCCTTATTTTTAAAATATTAAAACATTATTATTCGATTCGAGTATTATACGCAGTTTACTTAGTTTCATTTAAATGGGTTCACTCTTTCAAAAGGTATTGTAATTTTAATGACGACGCGACTTCAGTACAAGAGAAAAGTAGATAAGTAAATGGATTTAATACATTCGGATGATTTTGTTAGTCACTGTTTTTATTACATAAGTTTTCACGCGGACGAAGTCGCGGGCACAACTAGTTTAGATTATAATTAAAACAGATTTGAGAAAAAGACATCATTTTGTCCGACTACATTTTTTTTCTTTAGAAACGGCAAGTTTAGATGCGTATGTCTTTATTTCGAATTCGGCGACGCTAAAGGGAATAATTGGAACATGCTTTAGTTACTGGGCATTTATTAAAATCTAGGTTTTGTGATATAAATAAAATGCTTAATAATATATTCGTTTATTATTCAGTCAACTGTAAAGTGTTGAATTTCTCTACAATATAGAATCCTGCTTTCACTTGTCTGCCTCCGAAGAATCGGCCGTTCAAATCTACGACCGCTTTAATAGCACTCTCGATTCGTTTAAACTCTACAAATATTCTGACAGCCTCATCTGAAGGGGCATTCGGCATTTCGAATATCAACACTTTGACAACATCTCCATACTTAGTGTTACACTCATCTTTGACTTCAGGCTCCAATTCCTCGTCCACATCGCCTGGACCAACCATGTTCTGTAAAATAAATAAATAATGAGTTAATTTGTCATCAATAACAACAGTAATTATATCTACACTAGCTAATTCCCGCGGCTTCGTCTGCATCGTTTATTATGTCAGTTGTTTTAACTCAAAGGGATATCAGGCAACGTTTTCGACGAAAACTCCCAGGCGGCTTGACTTTTCCGACAATTACACCAATTATCGTTGTATTTCATCCAAATTAATAAAAAAAATTGACAAATTATATACCTAAACCTTCCTCGTGAATCGCTCTATCCATTGGTGAACATGAAATGAAACATGAAAAATTGCTCAGTAGTTTTTGAATTTATTGCGAATAAACAGAGACAGAAGAGGCGGAGGAGTTTATTTTTTTATCTTCTTCTTCTTACCCTTATCCCACATAAGTAGGGTCGGTACAACATGTTTGTCATGTTGTGGTATATGATTTGGCTTAATTTTTACGATCGGCCGCCTGCCTGACATCAACCCTCCTTGGGATTATTTTGTTGTACCATTGTATTTATGATTATTATTATATAGTTACGAAGTCTGATGGGATCCTTAGCCTTACAGTCTTTCTGTAGGCTTTAGCTTTGGTAGGCTATTTATAGTGTCTCTTTGAGCGGCACCACTGTTCCGGTTAAAAACAAAGTTCTTCAAGATTATGGTCTGCTTGCTATATTGCCATTTTTATGTAACAGAAAACTAGTCAAGTTTAGAATATTCCCGAAGACTGCATTTTCTGTTTTTTTTTTCAGGATTCGTGGTTTCAGAATTTTCTCAGTAATAACAATATAATATAATATTATATACAATAAACCATTATAATAATATCTTGCAAACGAACTATACGAACACTGCGAAACTAACGACATACTAGCTCCAGAACAAAGAGGATGTAGACGTCGCGCCAGGGGCTGCAAGGATCACCTCATGATTAATAAAGCAATCCTCGAAGACGCCCACCATTGTCAGAAACATCTTAGTATGGGCTGGGTTGACTATCGGAAAGCCTTTGATAGTATTTCCCATGACTGGCTGCTCAAAGTTCTTGAACTGTATAAATGCTCACCTACTATCATAGACTTTCTAAAGATGGTTATGACCTCATGGAAAGTGATCATGGCAGCCCGTGGCACGAACGCCTCTGTGACAACAGACCCAATAACTGTCCGTCGTGGTATTTTCCAAGGCGATTCACTATCACCACTCCTGTTTTGCTTAGGTATTAATCCCATATCATTTCTTTTGAATAAATACACAGAAAAAGGGTACACACTTAAAAACAACACAGCTATTAACCATTTATTGTACATGGATGATTTAAAGTTATATGCCAATAATAAGAACAGCCTCAAGGTTTTACTCGATAGCACAGAAATTTTTACTACAGACATAGGAATGGAATTTGGGTTAAATAAATGCAATGTGCTTCATTTAATATCTGGAAGGAGAGCTGAACACCGGAACGAAGGACACATACTGTTAAGTGGCTTAACCTTTGAACATCTAAAGGAAGACGACAATTATAAGTACTTAGGTATAGATGAAGCAGGCAAAATAGATCATAACAGAATTAAAGATCAGGTGAAAAGAGAGTACTACAAAAGAATAAAATGCATTACTAACACACACCTTAGCGCGAGAAACCTCATAACAGCCATCAACACTTATGCCACACCAGTTCTTTTATACACATTTGGAATAATAAACTACACAACTAGCGATTTAAATAAAATAGATATTAAAACAAGGAAGTTACTTACTTTGAATAAAGCCCAACAGCAAAAGGCGGACATTGAAAGATTATATTTACCCATAGAAGAAGGAGGCAGAGGACTTACGAATATAGAAATGCTACACAAAACACAGATAATTAAATTTAGGCAATATTTAAACAATGAACAGGATCATATCATAAAAGCAATAGTTAAACATGATAAACATAGGGATAAATACTCAATACATAAAAATAGTAAAGACAACGCAATAAGCTTAGGATTAACCGAAATCAGAAACTACACCGATAATGAAATTAAGAAAGCAGCTATAGAAACAAGCATCAATAAATGGAAAATGAAACCGTTACATGGACAATTTCTTAGGTCAGTTATAGGGAAGTCTAATATAGATCGAGAGTATTCGTTCCGTTGGCTTAAGAAACAAATCGTGTCCCCCACATTAGAATCTTCGGTGTTCGCAATACAAGATCAGGCAGTAATTACAAGACAAATAGAAAGGGATATTCTAAAGAAATCTGTCGATGGTAGGTGTCGATTATGCTTAGCGAAAGACGAGACCATACAGCACATAATCTCGGGATGTGAAAAGCTGGCCGGCACCTACTATGTGAACAGACATAATAACATAGTAAAGTACATTTGGTGGGCACTAGCAAGAAAACACAATTTTGAAATAGATCAGCTATGGTGGAAGGTGAATTTGACTCAACCTCAGATAAAAGAAAACAGCTCCGCGAAACTAATGTGGGAGATACCAGTACAGACGGACGTTACAATAACACACAATAGACCAGACATAATATACATAAATAAGACAGTAAATAAAACCTACCTAATAGACATAACCGTACCATCTGACTACAATATAGGACCAAAAGAAATAGAAAAGCTTAGTAAATATCACCCCTTAAAAGTAGAACTAACCCGACTCTGGAATACACACGCAGAAACCATCCCCATAGTAATAGGCACCACAGGCGTAGTAGCAAAAAGCATACATAGATACACAGACAAATTAGAAGCAAACATAAACATACACATACTACAAAAACAAGCAGCCATACACACATGCACAATAATTAGTAAAGTTTTAGGAGACACCGTGTTCATAAATTCAAGGGAAACCGAACCTCCTCTTCCCTGAAGGATTCAGGGCGGGAGTTAGGAACTAAACCGAGTCAAGAACTCGAGAGAAAACAATTTTTCAAAAATTTAATATAAAATATGAAAACTGTAATAGAAAAATAAACGCAAATAAAAAAAGTTTATTAGTTTGAGTTTATTTTTTAATATGTAATGATAATCCAATAATGACAACTAGATCGACTATAATTTAGACAAAGTCTATTAAAGATGTCGGGGTGAAGACGAGAAGCCATATATAACAATTATGACGTCATCCATAATGACGAACAATCAGCCAATGCCAATCGAGTATGCTAATAATTACGAATGATTCGTAGAACAGTCAAACGATACAAGTGAGAATATTCAATTTTTTTTTAAACTGACTATGCTATTAGCCTGACGGTCCTTCACAGCTTCGTCGGACTTCCGCCCAGAGCCTAGTCGTCGACCACCTTTTAAGGAATCCAGCCAATAGTTAATCAAGATGCTTATGATTGGCTTATACCTTGAGCCAATAATATTTCAGAACGAGTCAGTAGTAACAAGCATTATTAGGGGTCAATAGTACGGACATAAGTTAATAGTTATCCCGCCAAAATACACAATTCAGATATAAATTTACAATATTTGGATATTTGCCACAACTTACTCTTAACAATACAACTTTGCTTGGGGATTTCATGATCTCAGTGATGGAAGGCTCCAGTTTATTACCTTGGGGTGAGTTGGATGCATTTGGAGAATCTGGGAAAGAATGTTAATTGTTACAATATTTTAAAGGCAAATGTTCAGAGCGTATAAAAAATTCATCAGTTCTATAAATAGAATTATACATATTATTATATAATTATAGTTAAATTTTAAATAACTGTATATAATTACCTAAACAATCTATTACTGTAAACATAATTTTTATTCTTTTTAAACTCTACATGTTGTGAAAATCAATTGTAAAGTAAAGAGGAATGAGCAAAAAATCATTCATAAAGTATTCAAGCATGATTATATACATCGTGATATTTTTTTAAACTTAATTAACCTATAACAAAACTTACACAACAAATAAATTGTAATTACACGATTGTACTACACTTCGCATTCTGATGATTATATTTTGAATGATATGAGGTTATTATATGTTATTATTATGTATAGGTTATTATATGAGGTTCATTTGTCATTTAGGTTTAAGTATTATTAAAGTTAAGTTTTTTTTTATAGTAACACGGCAAAATGACTGCACTGTGCCTGATGGTAAGCACAGTACAATCCAAAAACAATGGCGACCACCGAGTGACTCAGTATCCATCGCCGGTCGCCGCTGTCATGCCGGCCTGCGAAAAGCTGGATATGCACAGGCTGATCCCGAAACGCGACCCGCAGAAGCGAATCACTATGACGGGCTTTATCGCCATATACATTAATTTACCCATTACGCCATTACTCTTTAACTGTTTAAATCGAATGCCTAGACAATGATTTATAAATTATAATTACTATAATATATACAGATTGACCTTAATAGACTTTTAATTGTAGCTGGAATGTATTTATCTTCAACACTTCAAATTTATATAAACATACTCATACTTAAAAATATTACTGAGAAAACTCTGATAACTAATTTTCATACTTTGTCACATGCAGTTGAGATTATGTTTAAATATTCATAAATTAGTAAGTAAATCATATATAGCGTATAACTCTTTCTTAAAAATATAACATATTATAAATAAATATAAAGGAATAAATAGTAATTAGCATAAAGTAGTAATTGCCGAATATTTAAAAAAAAAGTGTATGTGTACTTATATACACGCTTTAGAAGTTATACTTCCTTGGCGTAACAAGATAAAAATCTTTTCAGAAATTTTATCTTTGCCTTATTCTACGTTTGTAGAAAAAACGACACTAACAATAGAAAAAAGGTATTTAATACATTGAAAGTTTTAATACAAAGAAACAAAATGTTGGCTATAGCTAACTTCGGGGTGTCGGTTTTTCGTGACGGTGTGCGCGCGCATCGTAAAAATTTACTCTTATCATTTTTCCCTAACGCACCGAAAGAAGTATAACTTAAAAAAAAACTATTAAGACCTTCACCTGGGCCTGGAACTGAAATTGCAAAACTTGGCGGTGGCATAATGCTGTTATCCTTTTCATGAATAATTCGTCCCCCTCGTTTTGATGTTTTTTCCACTTGCAGAGCAACTGACATCCCCTGTTCTTTTTTACCTAAACCTTGACCTTCCTGTGACATAAATTAATGAGATTAAATGATTACAGAGGTTTTCTGAACCTAATATGTTTAAAGTTTTATAAAATGGGAACTATTTTATTTGAAGTTAACGACATACTTTACTAAGTCATCAAATGGCAGACTCCTCCATCAAGGCCAAAAGATCGAAGGAAAAAAGGCATTTAATGGCCTTTGAAATATAACTACCTAATGGAACTAAATCATGACTGACTGAATAACCTTTACAAATTTACAACATCTAATAAAATGTAACTTTGATAATAAATTGTGATTTCAGAATACATATTTCAGCTTGATATAAATTAAAAATATATCCATTGTCTTGTAATATATATTTATTCTTTTTTATAATGGACGGTTAATTATGTCGAACTTTGCGTTTTTTATCTTATGGGTTTGTTTTTGTTGATGTCATGCCCTGGATGTTGCTGTTTTGACTTTGAGCGTGAACAAAATGTTCATGCAAAACGTCAAGGGCAAGGGAAGTAAATCGTATCAAATTTCAGCCATCTCTTTCTCACTATTAATTAATTAATTAAATTGTGAATATATTTCTGAATACAACAAAATTGAAAAAAATATATATTTTATTTAGTACCAAGAAAATTAAATACATATACAATTTGAATGCGCTCAAGCATAATTAAGTGAAAATTACCTTAAATCCATACTTTGCCATGATTTTAGCAGCTATGGAACTAGCACCATATCCTCCAATTGAGAAACCTGCTGAGGGAGCAGGAATTGGTGCCGTTGGAGGAGGCGGTGAGGAGCTTTCTACTGTGAGTGAAGGCGGTGGTGCTATGGCAACACCAGCTGCACGTTTAGATATTTCTTCTGTTTCTTCTTCTTCCGGTTGCTGGAATTATCACAAATAATTAAAATAACCTTAGTTTGGCAGAGTATTTGAAATTTAGGTCTATTTATTCTTATAAAATACTAGTTTTTGCCGGACGCTTTACTTGCGATAATGTAGGTTTTACTGTAAGGAATAGTACTTTTTTTTCTTTTTTTTTATGTCAATTGGCGGCAAACGAACAGGTGGGACACCTGATGTTAAGTGATCACCACTGTCCATAGATACTAGCAACACCAGGGGAGTCGCAAGTGCGTTGCCAGCCTGTGTATGGGGCAGGGTTAGGGAACGCAGCAAGGAGAAAGGGGAAGGGAAAGGGGAAATAGAGGTGGGCCTCCAGCGCTCCCACTGACCGAACGAAACGCAACAATGCAAGCACTGCTATTTCACGTCGGTGTTCTGTAGGGTGGTACTACACCGGGCGAACCGACCCATTCATTCTGAAACTAGTAATAGCTACAGCATGGCTCTACCACAATAAAAATTCTTTTTTCATTTCTAGATGAACGGTACTCTATGTTTTTTTATGTACCCTTGAAAATGTGAATGAGATATTTCATGATGATTAATTAAATCTATACTAATTATATTATAAAGAGGTAAAGTGTGTGAGTTTGTGAGGTTGTACAGACAGTAACTGGATCTACGAAACCAATTTTGAAAATTCTTTTACCAATAGAAATCCATGTTGTTTGTGAGTGTCTCAGGCTATATATTTACCCGAAAATTGAAAAAACTTTTCTGCAATATCTGATCACAAAGTTGATGTTTCTAGTGATTATCAATACTAAAATTCTGTTATCACGATACATCATTCACTTGGCCTATGAGTAATGAAACTTTCATCTGATACGATAAGACTCAACCTCTGAGCGCAAACTCTATGTTTCTAACTATTATCAATACTAAAATTATATTATATCATGATACAGCTGCTCACCTGGTTAGTTATCATAAATATTGTCTTCACCAAACTTTAAAAAATTGAAACATTGGTCCTACACTGTGAGACTTAATATCTAAGCACAAACTTGATGTTTCTAACTATTTCTAGACCAGCCGTACTCAAATTGCAGCCAGTCGGGTCTTGGTAATTGGCCCACCAGATTATACTTTATTTTCAATTATTTAAAATGTTGTGCCCATGATAAAAACTATGAGCACTCTGAGTAAATTAAATAGAAGCCAGTTAATTTGTATTCTATTTAATACCCATATATTTGTAGTTTGTGGTCATGAGTGAAACGTGTTTGTGGCCAGTTTAAAAGAAAGGCTGAGTACCCCTGATCTAGACTATGATGCAGTTACCATAATACTACCCCTCATGAGAATTTTGAGAAATTATACCTTGATCGAGCACTAAGGGGCTAAACAATTGAGCACAAATTTGATGTTTCTGTATATTATGTATACATATTTAGCTTTAGTTAGACTGTCCTTGACCTAGTAAGACCTTGAGAAAGGATAATTTATTTTAGTACTATGGGATCTAATGTAACAAAAACTAGAACATCAATAATAAGAAAATATTGTAATATTTTTTAAGTATTCGTCATTTCAAGTGAGCTAGGATTCCCCTGACTATGGCTTTGTGTTGTGGTTATGTATGTGAGCTGTCCCTCTGTAGTAGTGCGACTCCATGCAAAAATTGAACAGCGAAAAATTGAGAGGGCACCCTTAAGACAATTTTTTCATAATTGAAATATGCTTCATTGTGTTATATCTACCAATAATTACAGTTCATATAAAAACTATGTATCTGACCTTTATACTGACATGACAAAACAAATACAAGTTTTATGTAGGTATTTATATTTTGCATTGAAGCTACAAACAATAACTACTTTGTT
The DNA here is from genome assembly GCA_015888305.1 of Antheraea pernyi. Classification (NCBI taxonomy): domain Eukaryota; kingdom Metazoa; phylum Arthropoda; class Insecta; order Lepidoptera; family Saturniidae; genus Antheraea; species Antheraea pernyi. The sequence continues at coordinate 354,844 of MU159045.1, read as the reverse complement.
CACCTTATATCTACTATGCACAATCTTACCATAGGCACAAGTGTCTTTTCTGGAATTACATTATCTTCATCGTCTCCAAACCTGCTTTTACGTTTTCTTTCAGAACGTTCACTCCTATCGGTAATACCATCACTTTGTAACCTTTTCGCCTGCATTTCTAAAATTTCAAATTATATAGGTATCCATTTTTTTAAATCAAGTTAATATTATTTTATAATTTTATATTACCTTAGTTTGACCATATTAACAGCTGTATAAATTGATATCTATCATTTTGTTATTGATAACCTTTTAAAGAATGACATGTAGATTTTTTCTTTTCAATGCATTCCATTCATTAATTTAAATGGTATTTAAATTAATAGACTGGGGACTAGAGAATCGAATAGTATATAGACAACTTTGGTGATATTATCATTTGTATTGGTACAATTTAAGTGTAAATTTGTATTGTAGCTATCATTTGTCCTATTGGATTATTTATGTTAGCAGATATATTCTTAAGTATAATTACTCTTCAATCTTTCAATCACTTTCATGACTGTGTACATGACATAATTTATTCCTATAGACACAGCTTTTTCTCCTAAATATGTCATGACAAATACTTATATCCATGGTAAAATTAAATAACAGATTTATGGTAATTTTATGAAAAATGACATGATGAAAGACTTTGTCACTGAACTCCAAGTCAAGTACACAGTAATAATTGTAGTCTATTTTAAAGCTGATTATACAGCTGTCCATTTGAGGAAACCGCAATTTTCAATTAGTCAATATGGATATATAACATAATTTCTCAATCAGCATTAATTAAAGCACATAAACATCAAAGGAGTAGTGAACTTAGAAACTTATAACCACCCAAAATATTACTGTCATATTACCATTGATGTTTACTTTTGTCTGCATTTAATAGTAATGGTATTATTACCTTTAGCTACTTTTTCATAGTCATTTGGCCACATCGGATCATATTCATTAGCTACATTCCAATCAAAATCCCTCACATTTAGTGATGCCGTCAAAGTCTTATGTTGTCTTTTTGGACTATCGGAATTTGTGTCATCATCATCCCTTTGTTTACTTTTTAAATCTATTACTGGTGTTAATACCTGCAACATTGTGATATGTTTAAGATGAAGGTTGATAAAAATTGACTTTATGATGGTATAGTATTACATATAAATACAGTAGTCATATAATACAGATTATTTAAAAACCTTAATTTATATTGTTAACTTCATAGTGAATACTCTAAAGTATTAAAATATTGCTCACCCGTTAAGTCTATTCAAAGTATATGATTAGCAAACCAATACAATTAGTTCTGAAAGTATTCTCAATATTACAACTATATATATTGGTTAAAACCTGTTCCGTGTTATTTTAAAAAGTTAGATACGTATTAAATATTTGGTTTAAAAAAGTTTCCTAACAAATGCAACACACTTGCCTAAGGTAAGTTCGCGTTATCCTTTTTCACTAGTCTAACCTAACATAACCAAAGTGAGACAAAAGAACAAGATGTCGAACATTCAGCTACTGCGGTGTATTTAATATGAGACCTTTTTAAAGCCAGAGTTCCATATGTATTTAACTTTTTTATAATAACACTGTTTAAGTATATACACATACACGTAAACAAACGAATCATATAATACTTCTACAGTTTTATTAGTTTTAAACTGTTGTGATATTCATAGCTTCTCCATTTTTATAATAATTAATTTATATAAGCAGAAATGGGGTTCAATTAGTTTTGGAATAAAAATAATAGTACAATGTATACTTCTTTATACTAAAGTATTGAACAATTCCTATTCTTACCTGGTTGGAACGACGTAGGGCTTCCCTTTTAGGTTGTGTTACTGCAGCTTTCTTTAGTTGCAATTGTGACTGTAATAACTTAATGCCTGAAGACCACCCAGCTACTTTCTCCGTTGTACGGGCTTTAATAGTGTCGAGGTCGTCATAGAGAGACATGCTTATTGTTACTGTATATATATTTTGTAAAATATGTTTTCGTACTATACAAACATTTAGTGATAAAAATCCAATTTCAGTTTAGCTTCTCATCTCTTGTGTATAGCTTTTGGCTGACAAATTTCAATTTGATAATTTCGTTTTGCCTTTGTATAGGTTAGATAAGGAAATGTATTTATGTTTTATAAATACATAATTGTAAATTCCTATCTATAATTTATAATTCGCTAATATACCTTCATATGAAAATATTCTCAAGAAACAACAGATAATGAATCAAAATGACATTTCTTGTGCTGTTAAAAAATTAGAACACCCACAGATGCATCAACTCAACAATCAAAGCTGGATTTTTTTCTACATAAGCATTGAACATTCCGAAAGGGAATGCCGCATGGGAGTTCCGATCGCATCGTCGACTCGAGCGGTTGTCCGTTGTGCTGCGCGCGCTAAGTTCGCTTTTAATACTCGTGATTTAGTGACGTCAGTTATTGTGTTGTTTTGATCCGGCACACCTGCGGTGCACCTGCGTTTTTTTTCCTGGAACTGAGTGAGACCTTTCCTTTGTATTTATTTATTGCTTTATCTATTTCTTGGTATATTTTTTGGTATTTATTTACTCATTTATTTATCTATTTATTTACGTATTTCTTTAATTCTTCAGTGATTTATTTTTAAATTTATTTACTTTTTATTGTTTGTTTATTTAAGTAGTCTTATGTTATTTTTCCCCTGTCTCGCTCAGGTACTTATTTGCGTTGTTTTCCTATTTTGTTTAGTTTTAAACAGCTCCCTTTGATCCGGACTTGGGATAGTCCGTTAAATTCATTAAGGCGCGTAAACCTGCCCCTCTGGCAGGGAGGTTTCACATGTCTTCCCCCGACCCACTCCCCTCCTCAGGCCCCGGTATGGCCGCTGAACAAGAGGTCAGTCTCTTAGAGACTGAGCTCATTAGCCTCCGCGGCTTCATAGCCGCTATCTGTCCTCGTCTCATAGACGATTACGATGCGTACGCTGCAAAGCGTCGCACCGAGCTCCCTCATTCCTCGAAGCCCGCTCCCTCGATCTATGCCAAGATCGAGGCTTCCAACAACTTCCCAATCCCAGACGATCGCGATAGCGATGACTCCGACTCCGACTCCGGCTCCGACATGGAGCAAGACCCTCCTGCTCAGCAGGACCCCCCTGCCAAGCAAGCCCCTCAGGCTGAGCAAGCCCCTGCTGCGGACGATGGCTTCACCACCGTCACGCACCGCAAACCGCGCAAGAACAAGAAGCGCCCGAAATCACCTTCCGATCCGGAGGACAAATCGCCCTCTAAAAAGATCGCAAACGTCGATGGCGCGAAAGTGCCAAAGGCGACACCAGCGCCCTCTAGACCCAACTCGCCCGCGGCTGCGGGTTCCGCAGTTTCGGACAAGAAGC
>MU159045.1:320222-350241 GCA_015888305.1 Antheraea pernyi | reverse complement strand
AAAGTAAAACCCTCCCACCATGTGTATATATGTGCACGTGTGTGAGATGATCTCATATGTCTGTTCAAGTGATGTAGGTGAGTCACTGTATCGCGAAAATAATGTCAAGAGGGCTCCGCGCGGGGACGACCTAGGCTCGAGATATTATTGAGAACCGCGAAGTGTGCGGGAGCTAATAGGGATCGATTACAAAAGCGTGGGCGCAACACGCATTTTATAAGATTGAATTTAAATTTACTAACGGTGGCGGCACCGAAGTCTAAAAATAGACATAACAAAAATTATTATTATTGTTTGACGGTTATTTTTAGGGGAAGATAGACGTAAATACGCGATTTACTCTATCTTATTTGAGTTATTAATAAAAGTACACAGTATAGCAATAAATGGTACATACATTAGCATATACTGCTTAATAGTTTTAATGTATAACGCATACATTAAAGTATCTATACCAATACTATGAAGTTTGAGTTTCGGGGTTTCTTTTTTTTTTTTTTTTCGAACTGACTATGCTATTGACCTGGCAAGGTCTTTACAGCTTCACCGGACTACTAAGGTCGAGCGCTTAGGGCACTCAGCCGATTTTGGTTTTGGGTAACATACACAAGGGTGCACGCACACCTCGGCTTGGGCTGTTACCGAAAAAGACGCGTCTGTCCTAGCTAACTATTCTAAGCTATTCATACATATAAATATTTGTGAACCATACAATCGAAATTGCATGATTCACAAATGAATACGTGTATATCGGATTGAAACGAACTAAAACTATTCGATTCAGTTCGATGAGGGGAAAAAACAAACCCTCCCACCATGTGTATATATGTGCACGTGTGTGAGAGAGATGATCTCATATGTTGTCAGTTCGAAAAAAAAAAAAAAAAGGAATCCCGAATAAGACAAACAAAATCGTAAATAATTGACATATTATTGTTTATTCAGGATAGTTCTTCTTATTGAAATCTCAGATTTCTTTGTGTATTTATAACTATATATTACACCACAAAATTTCTACTTTAAATTTGATTGTTGTTTGCACGGAACAAAGAGTCTTTCTTCCTCCGTGGTTGTTCGAGCACAGAATAAATCTCTTCCGTCCTTGTTTTTCGTGTGTGTCATTATTATTTTTAAATATATCGATAGTTTAATATTATCACCAAGTAGTATTGTTAATAATATGTAATATTCCGTCACCCTAATTATTCATAAACAAATTAATAAATAGACATATAAGATATAGATATAGTATCAATGATTACTCCACATTCCAGAGTGTAACGACCATATATTTATATATATATAGTACACAAATCTTCTTCTTCTTCTTCTTCTTACCCTTATCCCACATAAGTAGGGTCGGTACAACATGTTTATCATGTTGTGGTATATGCATTGGCTTAATTTTTACGATCGGCCGCCTGCCTGTCATCAACCCTCCTTGGGATTATTTTGTTGTACCACTGTATTTATGATTATTATTATATAGTTACGAAGTCTGATGGGCTCTTTTAGCCTTACAATTGTTCGTTCCGGTTAAAAACGAAGTTCTTGAAGATTATGGTACACAAATAAATATGTAAAAACATGTTTATGTCCTCGTGAAACTTTTTAATAACTTTGAAGATAGTTACGCAAAACATAAATTTACGTAATATATTATGTGTAACATCGCGACAAATTAAGGACAATTAAATACCAATTTTAGATTCCTATAATGATTTTATAACTTTGTTTTGTATTACGCTCTTGACTATATAACGCAAATGCTTGAACTTACGGCTATATTCAGAGCGCTGGAAAATATTGACGATGATCGTAGATTTGTTTTTAATTTCTTGTTCAGTTGAACGGAACTAATGTGAAGATCACGAGGGACTTCCGATCGGACCGTCGATAAGTAAGTAAGTTCGATTTTAATACTCGTGATTTAGTGACGTCAGTTATTGTGTTGTTGCGATCCGGCACACCTGCGTTCCACACCTGCGTTCTTTTTCCTGGAACTGAGTGTGACCTTTCCTTTGTATTTATTTATTGCTTTATCTATTTCTTGGTATATTTATTTATTTACTCATTTATTTATCTATTTATTTACGTATTTCTTTAATTCTTCAGTGATTTATTTATAAATTTATTTACTTATTGTTTTTTATTTAAGTAGTCTTATGTTATTTTTCCCCTGTCTCGCTCAGGTACTTATTTGCGTTGTTTTCCTATTTTGTTTAGTTTTAAACAGCTCCCTTTGATCCGGACTCGGGATAGTCCTTTAAATTCATTAAGGCGCGCCCCCCTGCCCCTCTGGCAGGGAGGTTTCACATGTCTTCCCCCGCCCACTAGCTTAGAATAGTTAGCTAGGACAGACGCGACTTTTTCCAGGTAACAGCCCAAGCCGAGGTGTGCGTGCACCCTTGTGTATGTTACCTAAAACCCAAATCAGTTGAGTGCCTTAAGCGCCAACCTTAGTAGTTCGGTGAAGCTGTGAAGACCATGCCAGGTCAATAGCGTAGTCAGTTCGGGAAATAAAAAATGTGAAGATCACAGAATAAAGAATTATCTTTCTTCCATATTGAAGATTATATCAAATAGTATAATTTATTTTTAAATTAAGTAAGACGTTTCGTTTTCATGTCATGATAAAATGAATAACTCATGACATATTTCAAGAAAAAATTTAACAGTTGCTTTATTTCGCTCTATATATAATACATTATACATTAAATTTAATTGTATGACGTATTCACAGTCAAATTATTAGCTGAAAAATGGGAACAATTAATAGTAGAGATACTCGCCGTATCAGTTTTGACAATAAATTCGCTTTGAATTCTGCTTTGTCTGTTCAAAAGACCAATCAAGAAGAAAACATCGTAGGATACGACTCCTTATTCATGGTAAAATGTTGTCTGGTACTTACGTATTAAAGGCATCGCAGTGATTGTCTTGTTTCAAATGTCTAACTTACCCTAACCGAACCAAAATGGGAAAATTGAGAAAAATAAATCGGTTAGTCTATTTTTGCGAAACAAAAATAGCGCGAGCCGGCAGCGGTCGTCGAGCGCACTGCGTTTTGTATATTACCAACTTGCTGATTTTTAAGTTAAAACAAAACAGTTTCGTCTCGGTTTGGTTAGGTTAGGTTAGACTTGCAAAAAAAGATAACGCGAGCTGGCCGCGTTAAAATTATGGGTATGAAGCTATTTTTTGATCATTTGAGTTACTTGAATTTTTGGTAAGATCTTAAGAAACGGAAAAGGAAGTTAGACTTGGAGTTAAAGAGTTATATGCTTCTGCCCAGCCAAACTCCTAGCTATATCAGTGGACTTTACTCTATTTCATTCTAACAAATATTATTTCAATACAGGATACTGTTGAGGCCGATGAATTGTTATATAAAGGAAGCAATAAAATTATAGAACCGCTAGAAAATAATGAAACCAATTATTGGTCTTATAGAATAGAACATCTCAAAAAAGAGCATCATGTAATCAATCAAATCCTAGAGTCAGAATATGACAAAGAAATTGAAAGTATAAACAAAACTTATGAGTCACCTAAAATAACTCAGGAAAGGATTCAAAGAATCAAACCATGTTTTGAATTAAGAGCAAAGGTAAATATACATTCCTCAAAACAATTATGTAAACAATACCTATTTTATAAATTATATTAAGATTAGTATAGACAAACACGGGCCAGTATTACTTCTAATTAACATATCACAGACTCTAATAGGATACTGCAACATATGTGGATATCAATGAATCTAAATTTGTTTTATTCTTGGCAACCAACCTTTTAGAACATTATTACTGTCATTGCCGAGTAACTAATGACATTACAATTAATCACAAGTTTCTCGTGATCATTAAAATGAAGTAACAAAATGGTGGCCGTCTTGTTAGAACTTTCCAAGGAGTTTTTGCGGCAAATCAGAATCCATGCATCATGGTATTATTTTCCATCCACTTCACCCGTGCACAATAACCAAACTATATTATGTAAAACACCATCAATATTACAAAATATAGAGCCAAATAACACAAGATTATGAATAAAATATAAAATAGAGTACATAACATTCCAAGATCCCGCTAAAAACCCAATGAATCTATAGTAGACAAGGAGAAATTTTATGTTTACAGACTATGAAATGTTATGAAGAAAACCCACATCAACCTTTACGATGTTCAGCGATAGTAGAAGCATTTAACCAATATGTTACGTGCTGCAGAGTTGAAGACTAAGCCTTATTTCTTATTAGAAAATTTTATTTTGCTGATTTTAATCTATGTATTGTAACACAGAGTTTTACACTTCTACTGCTTGTATTATAATAATTATTACAGTAACAGCATTCATAACGATAATATTTAAAATTGTGCAATGGTATTAAATTCGTTTTTTGTTTTTTATTTGTTTACAACAGTTTCATTGTCTTTAATTTAATTGACTGAGCAACCATTATGATCGCGACGCCGTTGTATACCAATCGTAATAACTATGGCTACAGCCTCGACATCAAACTCGACATAAAGTAAATTGTATAAAGTAAATTTTCAAAAAAAAGTATTAACCGACTTCAATATCAATCAAAAACCCATAAGGCACTAAAAAGCGGAAAATAAATAGTTTATCCAAAATAAAACATATGAATATGTGTGCTACCTAGAGATGTACTGGAAGTCGGTACCAACCAAAATTTTTGTATTACAGAGACGCGAGAGTGGACTTAAACTTTGTACCTGTAGATGATATGATTTTCGGTTTGGTTGGCACCGACTTCCAATACATCTCTAGGTAGCACATATATTCATATGTTTTATTTTTGATAAACTATTTATTTTCCGCTTTTTAGTGCCTTATGGGTTTTTGATTGATATTGAAGTCGGTTAATACTTTTTTTTGAAAATTTACTTTATTTTTCCATTTTTAATGTACATAAATATATTTTACTAGCAGTGCCCGCGAACTCCGTTCCGCCTTAAGTATATTATAATATGCGCATTTTTGCGGTATGGTATCTATCGGTATGGTATGCGATATGGTTTCAATTGGTTGTACAATAAGTAACGTTTGGTACGAACACAACCTTTTCAGTAATCCGCGATAGTTTCTACCACCAACTCGGCTACCATCGCTTCACACATTATACACCTTAAGTAATGTAATTACAATGCTTGCGTCATGTTGCAACACAGCAACGAACATAAGCACAATAGGCTCCTAAGAATTGAAGAGTTTTTTTTATAATATTGGTGGCAAACGAACATACGGGTCACCTGATGGTAAGTGATCATGGCCGCCCATGGACAATTATGACACGAGAGGAAACACAGATGCGTTGCCGGCCCTTAAGAAAGGAGTAGGCTCGTTTCTTGAAAGTTTTCTTACTTTGCGACGGATCCCATAATCAGAACCTAACCAAACTCTCATCAAACTACCCTTGAAGTACATCCTTTTCAATAAAAAATGAATCATCGAAACCGGTTAGCGTAATATTGAGTTATTCGTCTATTTGTCGTGTACATACTTAATGCAAATTTGAAACTTATACGGTTTTGCACTGGATGCCGTTGTCGGAACTGTACCAAATTGAAATGGGACCACACTGGAAGTACCAGCTTTCAAATAAAAAAAGAATAATCAAAATCGGTTCACCCAGTCCAAAGTTATGAGGTTACAAACTTAAAAAAAAAAAAAATACAGACCTATTGATAACCTCCTCCTTTTTTTGAAGTCGGTTAAAAATTGGGTGGACTCCAATATAATATGACAACATCCAAATAATTATAATTTTCTAATTAAATATTTATCAATCTATGACAATATCAATTTCGGAATTCAAAAGTTATTATATTGAAAAGCAAACATTTGGCATTAATTTGGGATTTAAATTTGATGCAATTCGGTGTCAATTTTCCACTAAATGATTTATGAGTGTCTTATCGTGTGTTATACAGATCAGCATTTTGTAAATTTACTGACTTCCGATAATATTGTAATGTCTATGAATATCAAATAATTTTAGGTTGTCTCTGCTTTACCAGTATGCTATCAGCTGACAGCTCCCCTAAGAGATTATTATTCTGTAGGTGACAATGATTGTAGACTTGTCAGTATGTGTCATAAATAAGATACTATTTACTGAGAGTTTGGCCGTTGGTGATAAATTTGAATAAGAAAGTGAATACAGATGTCTTGAGTATTTGAAAATGTGCACAGGTTTGAGATCGAAACTGGTCTCTGTGAACCTTAAAAATGGATATGAACGATTTAAATTCGGACGATAATTCTCCGTGCCACACTATATTAGACAAAATAAATTCTATAAACGAAAATGTTATAACTAAGGTAGAATACTTTCACCAATATAATATAACTTTGACCATATATTTACAATGTTTTTATTATGTATGACCCTTTTAGGCTCCAGATATTAATGATTTTACCATAGTAAAACCAATCAGTCGCGGTGCTTTCGGTAAAGTGTTCCTAGCGCATAAAAAAAATAATGAAAAACAAATGTATGCGATTAAAGTTATGAAAAAGTCTGATATGATAAACAAAAATATGGTGACACAAGTCGTAACAGAGAGAAATGCCCTTGCCTTGTCAAGAAGTCCATTCTGTGTTCATTTGTTTTATTCACTGCAATCAACATCATCTGTTTACTTGGTATGTATTTGTTTTCTTTCATTTTTATTATATAGTAAAAGGTGTATATGTTTATATATTTTCTATCATCATCTTCTTACCCTTATCCCACCTAAGTAGAGTTTCCTTTTCCACTCTCGCCTATCAGGTGTCATCTCAGTATTCACTCCTTTTACACACATATCATTTCTCACACAATCCATTCATACCTTTTTAGGTCTTTCTCTACTCTTATATCCATCAACCATCATACTCAAAGCTTTTCTAGTTACATGGTTTTGCATCTCTCCTCATGACATGCCCATACCATGCTAACATATTACTCCTTAACTTCTCTGTCACTGGCGCTATTTTCAAACTTTGTCTGATATATTCATTCCTATTCTTATAGACCAAGAATTTTAACATAGTACATTGACGCCATTATTAAAAAAGGTAAAGTTGAACTTAGAACATTGACAGGTTCTGAGTGTAAATTGCAATTAATTTAGTTCTTATTGTATTTTTCAGGTCATGGAATATATGGTTGGAGGAGATTTGAAATCTCTCTTGGGTGTTTATGGCTTTCTTGAGGAGTCAATGGCTGTATTTTATGTGGCAGAAGTAACTTTGGCATTAGATTATCTACATAAGCATAATATTGTGCACAGAGATTTAAAGCCAGATAATATGTTGATATCAAAATCTGGGCATGTAAAACTAACTGATTTTGGATTGTCGAAAATTGAAGTACATAGAGGTAAATATATGAGCTAAAACTATGAAGATTCATATTATACTGTGTCACTGGTTACTCATTAGCAATATTTTTACAGGATACTCAGTACTTGATACTCATAAATTATTAAAAAATAAATGCTTTTGAGAGTCTTAGAACAAACTTTAAACTTTGTTTTTTTTTTGTTTATTAGTTGTTTTGATATGATATTATTATTTTATATGTTAAACGTGACCATGAACTATCACATGGTAGAAGGTTGTCACTCTTTAAGCAGTCATGCTCAATAACTTATGTAAGTTACACAAGCAATTAAAAGGTAACGAAAATTCTAGGTGTGATTTCAACTTTAATTACAAGAGTTGAAATGTTGCTCAGTATAGTCCGAGTCAAATGTTTTGGCCCCTCTGAATATTGCTTTGAATTCGGCTTACCACATAGTACAGTCAAGAAGTGAATACAAAACAAATTCAAAATATTAATATAGGAATTTAACATTGACATTTATTAATCTTTGTTTCGATATTATACATTTAGAATATTTGCAAAAGATTAGAGATAAAAATGAATGGATAATAAAAATTAAATCATCACTGAGGTAATAAAACAACAGTAAAAGCTAGAAATGGACAACAATAGCCGAACAAAAGAATAATAGACAAAGCTAGAATATTAACATATTGCCACATTATGTATTTTTCAGTTATAATTAAAACCAAATAACATTTATTGGTGAGTTTTGGGTGATTGTGTACTTTAATTGAATGCTCTTTGAAACTCCTTATGCAGTATCTGTTTCTACTGTGGCATAATACCTGATACCTAAATTTGTATACTGTGCATATACTTCAGAGTGGTTAAAATGTTGACTTGGACTATACACACAATTGATTTTAATCATCACTGATTTTTGGTTACAGATTTAGAAATATCTGACTTTGTAAATCAGACACCTGGATTAAATATGAGGACACCTGGCCAGCTGCTTTCACTTACCTCGCACTTATCATTTGGTTCTGGAGGAGGAGACAGCACACATAATTCTGTCATATCCAGTAATGCCTGTGAGAACCTTCTTGATGAACTTACAAAGACTAGTATGACTTTACTCTTCTAGATAGATATTACTATTGTTATACTATCCTGACTAATATTGTAAATGTGAATATGAGTTTGTTTGTTAAATTTTAAGCCTTTATTTACCCAATCAATGATCATGAAATTTTACAAATATATTGTCAGGTGTACAAAAAAAGACATAGGGTATCTTTCATTCAGAAAAGAAAGGACTATTCCTGAGGGATATGACAAAGCTACATCAATATGAATGAAGCCGCAAGAAAGAGCTAGTACATTAATACTGCCACATATTAGGGTTGTCAAATAAAGGCATCTATATATAAATAGGTGAAAATAAAACATTTTCACAACAAATATATTTTTCTCATCTGTTTATTAATCAATTTTCTTTCTATATTTTTTATCTCTAGAATTTTCAATATTGATTCAATCTCAATATGCTTTTTACCATTAAAAAACAAATATGGATAATAATGTATGTATGAATAAAACCCTTGTACATACTTATTTTGGTCGAATTTAGGCAATTGGACAACCATTAGTATTTATAAATAGGCTTATTATTTCCCTAAAAAAATTGTATTATATCTATTGAAGTGGTATCAATTGTACAGTTTTTATATTTCCTTTTAATATTATTTTTGAAGGTATGTAGTTTTTGTTGTATTTATGTATAAATTAATACTTTAAATTGTTTACTTAATAAGTTAACTCACCATCATCATTTTTGAAGTGAAACTTCTTTATCGACGTAGCGAGGAATTTTAGAGCATGTAAAAACGTATGTAACGTTTTTCGGTTACGCGCCATCTTAATTTCTGTACATTTTTCCGTTACGCGCCATGTTTATTTCTAAAGGTGCGCTCACAATCATCATTCCGTGGAATGTAAACCATATTTTTCATATTTCAGTTATCATAAGCCATTAATTTCAAAAATATATAATAACGATAAAAATAATAGTAATAATTCTATTATAATTAATGAAATATAATTGATGAAATGCTATTATAATCTTAGTAACTAAGTAAATAAGGTAAAATAATTGAATTATTTGTATCCATGTTTATAATAATAAAAGCCTTATGTTTAAACTTTATCTAATTTAGCTTTATTTAAGCAATTTCTGTAAAGTTGTAAATATAGTAGATAATTTTTCGAAAAATGATGTCATAAAGAAGTTTCACTTCTTACTTGTGTACACTGATACACGCACGTATTTTTTTTAATTATTTAAGAATTTAATCAAAAATTACAGGTAAATTGAAGGGTTTATTTGATGGTGTGGGTGGTTTACAACACTCGCCTCTTTTAGATCATTCGCAACTATCAGGAATACATCCATTTATGAGTGCTGAAAGTATTAATTTGGATGAGAATTCTGTAAGTATAGCCATATGAAGCACTGAAACAAAGTACATAATCATAATGTAATATTATTTATGACTTTGGTTTTTATGTTTCAATTTGTAATATCTTCTTCTTCTTTAATTTATGGCGCCGTGTGTAAGCAATACACAATTTCGCCAATGTCATGTAGATACAGAGTGTGCGTTGTCTGTGGCAGATAGTGTCATAAACGAAGGAGACAGATCTTCTAAGATATTCATTTCTTATGTAAAGGGCGATTTTGATCTACATTAAATGATCAACGTAAATGAAATATTTAAATGCATTATGATTAATACTATTTTGACCAAAATAGCGTCGTAAATTGCCAATTACTTTTCATTATATTAATAAGATAAAAATGATTATCGTGGGTTATCCTTCGGAAGTATAAGAATATATCAGTACATAGTATAAAACAAAGTCCACCGCTGTGTATACCTATCTGTCTGTTCGCGATAACCTGAAAAATTACTTAACGGATTTTCATGCAGTTTTCACCAGTAGATAAAGTGATTCATGAAAAAGGTTTAGGTACATAATTTGTCAATTTTTTATTATTATCAGGGCGGGCCCGCTAGTAAAATATACTTTCGCGCAATTTTCTGCAGGTATTTTTGAGATACACAATTATTACGTAGTACGTAATTTCGATGTATCTCATAACATTAGGTAGCATTGTAATGTAAATGCTCGAAAGCTTCTTCTTACGACTTCTTTAGAACATATTAATTTATCTCTACTTATATAAATTATAAATAAAAGTATATGAATTTATCTAAATATTAGTGAAAACCCTATAAAAATCTGTTATTGTAGTACAGAATTAAGAGAAAACACATAGACACGAAAAGCGATTTCGTTTTGTAAGATTTATATATATACATAGGTTTTCTTTCTATTCACTAAACATATTTATTTATGTATATACATATGTATTTTGACTCTAATTTAATTTTTTTAAATGTTGCATTTGAGCATAATGTTATTCCTAACTGTTGTGTATGATGACACACGAGTAAAACAACAGCTAGTTGAATACGCACTGACGTTTATTCAGAGAACTGACAGTGAGCGCAGTCACTGTACATATATATATATAACATGCATACATAACATCTCTCCCCCTTTTAGTTATCTATTAATATAAAAGAAAGGTTTGAAATTAATTTCCGGAATCGATCGCAATACCATTTTTGACGACCCAGATCTTGGACAAATGGACTGCTCCGATTGGTGTTCCACTGCTGGTAAATCCTCAGTACTACTAGTAGCCTCAAAAAACTCGTCAGCGTCTGACGGCTCTGGTAGTACAACCTGTTCATTCGCAGACGGTGTCGAGGGTTCACACCCACTTAGTTCTTCATTGTCACACGGGTTACAGATTTCATTTGCCTTTGGCGACTGCTCAACCGAAAAATCCCATTGGTCGTATGAGTCTGTCGTGACCGCTTGTGATCTACGACATTCCTCACCATCTCCAATTATGTTATTGCGATCAATGATTCTATTTAAGATGAGTTGATCATGATGTTTTTTTACATTTAATGAAGCTTCGCAATCTTTTACGATATATATAGTTTTACCTAATCTTTTAACAATAATGCCTCGATTCCAGGTATACTGCTTATTAGCTTGATATTTTTTAAACATAACTTTATCTCCTATTTTAAAACAAGTTTTATTTGTACCTCTATAAGTCTTACTCTGTAAACACTGATTATGTTTCACCGTTTTAACGAGAGTGTCAGATGAGGACGGCAACGATGATCTCTCTGGAACAATAAGGTCCAGACGCGAACGAAGTTTCCTGCCGAAAACTAATTCTGCAGGAGAGGTGTTAGTTGTGACATGTATAGAATTTCGGTAGTCAAAAAGAAATTTTAACAACTCTTCGTCGTTTCTTTTTACATTACTACTACTAAGTAAACAAGCTTTGATACCCTTTTTAACCACTTTCACATAACTCTCCGCTTGTCCATTGCTGGCCGGATGATAGGCGGGTGATGTGATATGTGATATCCCGTTAATAGTACAAAATTTAGTAAACTCTTCCGATAAAAAACATGTAGCATTATCACTAACTAAAGTGTGCACTAGTCCAAACCTTGACATAAACTCGTATAATTTAGCTATTACAATATTAGATGAGGTGCTGTTTACCTTAAGTGCTTCTACCCATTTGGAGTACGCATCTACGATAACTAAATACAACTGTTTGTTTATGGGACCGAGAAAATCAAGATGTACTCTATAAAATGGTCTGGGAGGATGTGGCCACACCGCTAACGGTGCACGTGTCGGCGATGGTCGAAGCTGTGTGCATATATAGCAGCCCCTGATCATTTTTTCGATTGACTTATCTATACCGGGAAACCAAACCTTACCTCGTGCTTCGGATTTACATTTTACAATACCCAGGTGTGACTTGTGCAGTTCTGACAATACTTTCGCCTGTAGTAGTTTCGGTACAACAACCCTATGACCTCGCATGATAACACCATTTTCACAAGAAAGTTGGGTTTTGCATAGCCAGTATGGCCGAATACTTTCGTTTGAGATTTCCCTAGGCCAACCATTTAATATATATTTAGAAATTATTTTCAACTGTGGATCATTACTTGTTTCATGGCATAACTCATTGAATTTTATAGGTAAACTATCGTCCACAACAAAATTAACGTATGAAGCCCTATCTTCAATAAATTTTTCCGTTATGTGGCTCTCTACTCTGGGTTGTTCGCACCCGATCCCGCTTGCACGAGATAAATAGTCAGCGCAGTTATCAGCGCTACGTATGTATTTTATTTTAAAGTTATAACCGCTTAGAAACATGGCATATCGTTGTAATCGATTTGCTGACACCTCGGGTATGCCGCGATGAGATCCAAATATAGTAATCAATGGCTTGTGATCTGTTCTAAGTATAAAAGGGACCGATCTACCATACAGGTATTGATGAAAACGACGTACTCCAAATATAATGGCTGTCGCTTCCTTTTGTATTTGCGAATAATTCTTTTCAGCCGAATTTAACGTGCGAGAAGCGAATGACACCGGCCGCTCCACGCCGTCGTCTTCAACTTGTGACAATATCGCGCCTAAGCCACTAGGGGAAGCATCCACCGTTAAAATAATCGTCGCGTCACTATTAAAATGAGCCAAAACTTGATCTGACACTAAAATCTTTTTTATTGTGTTAAATGCTTGTTCATGATCTGCGTTCCAATCCCACTTAATTTTTTTCTCTAATAATTTGTACAAAGGACTGAGAATTGAAGACGCGTTTGGGACAAAATTCCTGTAATAATTTACGAGACCTAAGAAAGACTGTAATTTGTTAACATTTTCGGGTGGCGGCGCATTTAATATAGCGTTTACTTTCTGTGGTGACTTTTTCAAGCCATTTTTATCAATAACGTACCCTAAATATTCGACTTCATCTTTAAAAAAATCGCATTTCGATTCCTGAACAGTTAATCCCGCATCCTGTAATCGTTGGAGTACAGAATAAAGCCTATTTAAATGAACCGACTTATTGGGGCCTGTAATTAAGACATCGTCTAACATGCATAACACACCTTCCATTCCTGATAACAACCCCTCCATAACGCGTTGAAAAATGGCCGGGGCGCTAGCTAACCCGAACGCTAATCGAGTATAGTTAAATAATCCTTTATGAGTATTTATGCAAGTCATTTTTTGTGATTCGTCATCTAAAACACATTGTGCATATGCCTGAGAAAGATCCAGCTTACTAAATTGTTGACCGCCGTGCAATTTAGTAAACAATTCCTGAGCCGTCGGTAAAGGATATTGATCGACTAACAGCTGTTTATTTATCGTTACGGAATAATCCGCACACAAACGAATCGTTCCGTCCCGCTTCAGCACAGGTACAATGGGTGACGCATACTCCGAGTGCAAAACCGGTTTTAATATGCCTTCGCGCACTAAGCGATCTATCTCTTCGTTTATTTTATTACGCAATGCATAAGCCACTGGTCGCGGCTTGAAAAATATCGGTTTAACGTCTTCTTTTAAATTAAGTTTTACTTTATATTTATTAAAGGTTCCTAAGGTGTTTGAAAATACATTAGGATATCGTGATTTCAACATTGTCACGATATTTCCCGAATTTTCACAATAATTAAATGGCAGCATTTCTATTTTATATAAGGATATGAAATCCCTACCTAAGAGCGGCGGCCCGCCATCTCTAATTACATACACATTTAATGTATAGGTTCTACCTACGTATGTAAAACATAGTTTTGCAACGCCTATACATTTTATTGTAATGCCGTTGTATGTTAGTAACCGTTGACTAGGTTTCGATAATGGTACATGTTTGAAGTGTTTTAAATAAGTTTGCTCAGAGATCGCAGTTACTGCTGACCCGCTGTCAATTTGAAATTCAATTTGAACCCCATGCACACTAACGACCTCTCTCATAGGCTCACCACGAACTGTACGAATATTGTATAACTCACCGTCATCGCCGTTCTCATCTACACTCTCCTTAACCATGAAATTAATTTTTTTGCACATACGACGTAGGTGTCCTTTCTTATTACATTTTGTACATTTATAATTAGCAAACCGGCATTGTTCTTCCTTATGATTACGGAAACCACACACTACACATTGTAATTTATCACTGTTAGATTGTTTAGAAGCAATCTTAAACATATGCTGGGTATGAGTAGAGTTACGCTCCGACGGTGCTGCCGCCCCTGTACGTGCACTCTTGATGCTTTCCGCGATTTGTAACGCCTTAGCTAAAGTTAAACCAGCAAAATCCTGAGAGAATGACTTTTCTCGTTCTGCGCCTGGTAGCATCGCGATCACAAAGCGATCGCTCAATGCTTCTTCCACGTTTAAAAATCCACAATGTGCAGTTAGCCCGCGAAGTCTCGCCGCCCAATCCGCGTAGCTTTCCCCATCATATTGTGATGCTGTGTAAAACGTATGCCTCTCGCTAAACCCACATCTCTTGGGAATGAAGTGATTGTCGAGAAGCTTCAGTATGTCTTGAAAAGGCACCGACTGGAGTTCCTTAGGTAAGGCCAAATCCAATGCAAGCTGATATGTGACATCCGCGAGTGCGCTCAACAGTATCGCCCGTCGCTTGTGTCCCGACGGATCCTTAGCTTCATCAATATCATTCGCAATAAACCATTGCGTTAGTCGCCCTTTATACACTTGCCACGTCTGTGTATTATGATCAAAATTAGGCAAAATCCCAATTTGAGCCATTATAATGCACTTTATTTTTTATACGCGGGTAGTTCGTCGCCACTGTTGTGTATGATGACACACGAGTAAAACAACAGCTAGTTGAGTACGCACTGACGTTTATTCAGAGAACTGACAGTGAGCGCAGTCACTGTACATATATATATATATAACATGCATACATACATAACACTAACCAATATTATAAATGTGAATGTCAGTTTATTACGTTTTCACGCCTTAAATATTTCATCGATTATCAAGTAAATTTACAAACACATTGACAGGAATACAGAGAGGGAGAGTCAATGATATTATAACTAAAAGCTCTAGATACGTTACCTATATGATATTTTGACAAAACAAATGGCACGATAACGCACACATACGTAAAGTAATATTGTAACGCCACACTGTAATAAAATGTGGAAGTAAGATGGCATATTCTCAATAACGGTGGTTAAAATGAAATAGTTATATGTTGCTTAGATACGGGCGGATTGAAGGGGCAGTCGGGGCGCTGTCGAAGCACTTATGACGTATCTACAGGTCTTTAGTTATAACGTCATTGCGTAGAGTACCTTTTATCTAAAAAAAATCATACTATTCCTGAGGTATAGATCAAATCTATTAGGAGTAAGATAAGGTCTAATAGGTAAAAATAATTGAATGATATAAATCAGTTATGTTTCTTCACAGACTCAAAACTCTGCTTTAGAATCTACAAGCTCATATCATACATGTGAGACTTCGAAAAACAGTAATATCTCAAAAGACAATAAATCATCAGATTTAAGTAATGAAACAGAATCTGCTGTGGGTGAATCAGCTTTATCATCAGATTCTCAACATGACCAATCTACTTCACCACTCTGCCGGGGACAGACACTAAAAAAGATTCCAAGGTATGAATCTTATATTTTTATGTGACCGTTTGTGATGAAAGTTACTCTCATTTCGAATTGAAATAATAATACAATTTAACGACATTATTATACACTATAATTTGATTCCATAGTGTGTACCAATCGATATAAATGATTATGTAGAAACAATCAAATTAAAGGTACTAAAGGAGGTGATCTTTTGTCTTAAAACTGGGTTATCTTGGTACGTCGTGTGATTTATCAATGAATTCGAACAGTTTCAGAGCAAAAAAGCGTAAAAGAATCCTGGACTGTGATGGTGACACACCGACTGGTATCACAAGTCTGATGGAATCAAAAGAGAATCATAGTGGACTTACACAGGAGATTATGGCATTAGAGCTAAGTCAGAACACGCCTAAACGTATGGCCATTCATCCGACGCCAGACAGGCGTAAGAATCCACTTAAAGGAGTTCTAAAGAAAAGGTACAATTTAATTTTAACTGTTACTATTACATGTACTAACCAACTAACTCAAAAATTTAGAAGTTAAGATACATTTGTATGGGCAATTAAAACTAAATAAAAAAAAAATTTGATGTATGCCAACTTAGAAACTATCAGATTTAAGTCAAATCTTCAAAATGTTGGGGTAATCTGCTCACATATCCATTTTTTACCGTTATAATAATAATAAAGCCTTTATTTCCCGAATTTTTTTACAGTAGTACAGAGACAAATCTATACTATATTATAGTAATTCGGTGTGCCTAATGGCAAAGGCCTCCTCCAAATCTTTCCATCGCTTTCTGTCTGCCGCCACTCTTGTCCAATGGGGTCCTAATGTCATTTTAAAAGATGATTTTAAAATTCCCATCTTTTTGGTTGGCGACTTCTACTTCTAGCGCCATCCCTTGGGTGCCAGATCGTTACTTGTTTGCTCCACTTTGATGATAAAAGGTCTGTCTGCGGTTTTGCGCGCAACACTCAAAGAGTATTTGATATATTTTTAGTTATACCCAGTTTCCATTATTTAAAAAAAATTTGGGGTATATTAACTTCATAAGCTATTAAAGCTTCAAGACTAGGGTATTTAGCAGTTCTAATATACACGTTCTGCGATGTGTGAAGTGGCGCAAACGGTGTGATGCGCATGCGCAGGGGAGAAGAAATAGACGTATACAAAGAACAAAGAGATTTTGTGACCAAGTATTTTCTTTTTTTTCCTTTACATAATATATATTGTTAACAACGCAATAACTATGACAACGTATATAATACTAACACTAACGAAATCTCTCAAAAGCAAAAAAAGTGCCCGATTTTAAAACATTATTCATTTGTGCTCTGCTTATATTGGTGTTAGCTATTGATATATAGCCTAAGCCGTCCTCGATAAATGAGCTATCTAAAACCGAAGGATTTTCTCAAATTGGACTGGTAGTTCCTGTGATCATAGCGTTCAACCAAACAAACAAACAAAAAATCTCTTCAGCTTTATATATTAGTATAGATTGTCCGTTTACTTCCCCTTTCCTGCATTTGCGCACTACACCGCTTGTCCCATTTCACATATCACTAAAAGTATGTACTTATAAAAAGCATACTTTTATACTTATATGTATACCACTTTATTAAAATAAAGGTGAACTCACAAAAGTCGATCGTATTGTATCGCAAACAATGACGGAAAGAACGAACATCAGCTTCAATTTAATAGAATACTTACAAATAAACGATTTTAGTACACCACGGTTTAAATTGATTTTACAGGTGGGTGTCACAAAATGATAGTCACCATTTCAACGTCGGGTTAATATTTTCTACGCCAGTGTCAAATAGTAAAACCATTGAATCGAAAAAGAGAATGAAAGAAACTCGATTCAACTTACCAAAAGATGATCAAACCGCATCAAGCACTAAGGACGATTCTACAGTATTTAGCAGATACATTTCAAATAGCTTGGAAATATTTCCCACAAGAAGATTAAGTAGGGTAAGTAAATGTTTATTGACCCTATAATATGTTACATTTATATGTTAGATTTTAAAGTCTTCCACATGTCTTGATTCAAGATTGTCCCAGGTTTAGCACAAAGAGACTAAAGCACATATTGCTTTGTGATAATCTTCGTACATGTCCATTCGATATTTTGGGCTTGATGGAGAAGGAGTCTGCAATCAAATCGTTCGATAATTTTGCTAAGCATGTGATCGCTAATCTTAATTCATTTAACAGACCTTGGAATTACCACGATTCTCTGACATGTTATATCTACATATATCTGGACTAACAAATATTGGTGACTGTAATATTATGCTCATGCAACACGTCAAGGGAGTGAATAGTGAATCGTATCAAATTGCGATCACTCCTCTCTCCCTTTTATTTTGCTAATTTCAATATACCTCTGTGCGAAACGAATAAGTTTAAAAAAAAAGTCTTCCACAGGACTGTTCTCAGCAGAAGCTTGAACATTTTTGAAAAATAACAAATTTTAAACTATTTTTTTTTTGTTTGTACGAACTTTTTACTAAACCATGATATTTACAATTTACGATGTCCTGAAATTAAAAACATGATCCGTCATTTTGAGAGAGAAATCAACTGAGATGTCAACGATCAGTTGTTCGTTTACCATTTTATTTTATTACATGGTCGTACTGTAAAGGAAAGATCTGGGCTTTTTTTTCTTTAGTACACTCGTGCGAAACCGGCGCTGGCAACTAGTTTTCCATAATTCATAATGAAATAAAAAAAAATGTGTGTTAATTTAATTTTAGGGTGAGTGCAATAGATCTCCAACGGAACTGACAGAGCTGTGTAAAACACCGTTAGCAGCAGCTCAGACACCGTATCGTACGCCTAAAAGTGTACGGAGAGGAAACATTCTGTCTGATCAGCGAATACTGGGAACACCTGACTATTTAGCTCCGGAGTTGTTGTTAAAGTTAGTTTGCATCTTAAATAATACTTAGATTTTGGTAAAAATATCTCTTGAAACACGACATTGAGGATTAGATGCGAGAATTTTGCTATTTCTATCTGAAAAATGTTATAATCGATTTCAAAATGTTCTTGAAATTATGGGCTGTGTTTTATTTTATTAAATTATTTTTATGACTACTTAGACTTTTCTAGGAGAATGTAATAAGTATGGAATTAGTATCGAACACTATATTGAAATCACCGATAACTATCCTAACTAATAATATAAATGCGAATGTAAGTTTCTTTATGTGTTAAGATTGCACGCCTCAACCACTCAATCTATCATCAGAATATTTTTCATACACATTGTCAGGGACGAAAAAAGTCATGAGGTACCTTGAATCGAGAAATAATTACTGTACCAAAGAGATAGGTCAAATATAAATCAATGCGAGAGAAGCTGTGTGCAAAATCTAGTATTAAATACACTCATTTGTTAAAATGACTCGTGCGCCATCTGTTATACATTGACGGTACTATATCAGTATCAAATGACTGATCCACTAACTTCACAACACAACATCACAGATGCCAAAACACAATTTTTCTGTGTTAACCTTCGATCAACAATAACTAGATAAAGGGTCACGTACAAAATCGAAGCTAAATCCTGTCCGCGTAAATATATACTTATGTGTAGCTATTTGTTTACTAAGAAAGGGAGAAAAAAAGTTTTAAAACAGTTTTAAGTTCAACCTAATTACAACTATGACACCTAGTAATAAAGGCACAAATGTTCAAAATATTATCTAATACTTACGATAAAACGAGCAAAGCAATAAATTACTCCCATCACTTACAAATGAAAAGACAACATAAATAACATTTAGTGTGAATTCACTTAACACGCAATGAATAAAGTACTTTTTCCCGTTATTCCGCGTGTTTTGCGTGGTTGGCAAGCCTTGACCAAACATTTGTACCACAGGTTTAAAATCGGTAATTTTGTTCAAAATTTAATATTATTTCTTAGTTTAAAGCTTATAATAAAACTTATTCAACATGTATTTAGAGAAAGTAAGATACTCTGGCCATTAAATTGCTTTTTCGGGTATTATTTTTGCATCTTTTGAATACACTGCGGCATTGTGAAACGTGCTTACATTGGCTGTGTTTCAAACAAACTAAACAAAATATGACCTCAGATTTCAAGTGAGCTGTTATTTACCTATTTTATAGACGTATTTTTCGCGCTGACCCCATATCTAGTTATTGTTGATCGAAGGTGTTAACCGTTATTTGAATGTGAAAATTCATTGAATCTATCACTTTTAGCCGCTTTCGGGTATAGGCTAATCCTGAGGGATAATACTATATTAACGTGAGCGAAGTCGCGGGTAAAACCTAGTATAACAATGTTCGTTTACTTGGTAATATTTTTAGGTATTGGTAACAATCTGAACCTTAAAGTAGATCAAAGTTCTAGTGTTACCGTTTCATTTTTTTAATATTAAGTATAAATAACGCTTATTTGCAGAGACTACGTTATTATATGAACCGGAGGTGTATTATCCCAAGTGTATTATATAATTAATAATATTATTTTAATCGTATAATATTATTTGTTAATATAAATGTCCTCATGTAAACTATATATTAAAACCTCTTCCAAACGATAAACTGTTACTCAAATTTTCACACAATTGTGCATAGTGCAATGACATACGTTAATGACGGCGAAACTAAAGGTTTGGCATTTTTTTTTGTAGCTTCGGCCTTTATCCCTTTCGGATATCTCGACCTAGGTGCTTAAACATGTGTACTGAAAGTAAATGTATATGTATACAGTTATAAAATGTGATACTTCCAGACAAGGCCACGGTCCACAAGTAGATTGGTGGGCGCTGGGTGTTTGCCTATATGAGTTCATGACGGGCGTACCGCCTTTCAATGATGAAACACCACAAGCTGTCTTCAAAAACATATTGTCTAGGAGTGAGTTTACTTTTTCATGCGTAGTTGCTAAAACAAACAAAAACCCCGTCAAGTGTGAATCGGACTCAATTACCGAGGGTTCGTTTCTCACACATAATATACTTTGTCACATATTAACCTAAAGAAATTGCTTTCAAATGTCAAATTGACAAAGTGATTGGTTCACTCCGGAATCTTTTGTGTGAGACCGACTCATGCTTTATTGCCTTTTGTTATTTGTTGTTTTATTTTAAAACCTTTTTATTTTAAAACCTTTTTATTTTGTTTAACCACATCAGGTTTCACAATTTGTTTGTATTCTGTTTTTTTTTTCTACGATAGAGTAAAAATAGATAATATTTTTTACTTTATTCTTTTTCTATTATTATATATTAACATATCCGCTATAATAACACATATTCTGTGAAAACATCGACTAACTTCTTATTACGACTCAAAGATACATACATAAAGAGAAATAGAGTTCCTTTTTTGCAAACAGAACTCAATAACATTTACATTACAAAAACAGGTAAAAATATATATTTTATATTTATTAGATATTGAATGGCCGGAAGATGATGAAGCCTTATCAGAAGAAGCTGTGAGTGCAATCGAGTCTCTGCTGACTATGGAGCCGAGGGAAAGGCCGGCGGCAGAACAAGTGCAACAAATGCCCTTGTTCCGGAACATAGACTGGGAAAACCAGCTAAACGTTGAGCCTCCATTTATTCCCACGCCGGATGACTTACACGACACTGGATATTTTCAAGGTATTTCAACAATACTTGATTTTTAATGTAAATTATTCTATAACAATATTATAGACTAGCTGTGCCCGCGACTTCGTCCACGTGGACCTTGATGTACAAATTTATTTAGTCAATTTGCTTATCCACTTTTCTCTCATACTTAAGTCGCGGTGCCATTAATATTACAATAACTTTTGATAGAGTGGACCGATGTTAATGAAACAATGACTAAGTTACTCCCGACGATATGCTTTATGAGGTTCTTATATGATGTTTTATTGTGAACCCAGTACTTTAGCAGTGATGCGTGTTCATACAAACAGACAGACAGACAGACATTTTTTTTTTCACGAAAATCAAGAAAGTAAAGACACGTTACATTTAGATTCTTATTATATATATAGATAAAGCTGTCTAAATCCTATGACATACATAAAAAATAATGTACCAGAGAATTGTACATGATAAAGCTGCCCCTAGAACAGTTTACGATCGTATATCTGTTATCTGCTAAGGATAAATCGGAGTAATTATTTTTATTCTTCACATACCATTAAAAATAGTTATTTGCAATGCTATTTATATCAATACAGTATTAATAATTAATGAGTTAATTGTTTCAATTAGTTGAGCATTTAATGTAAATCAAAATTACCCTTACAGCGCATATCATTTCAATGGATATCTTCAAAATATTAGTTATTTGTGTGAAGATTCTTACATAGCGTTTGTGACTTTGATGAACTATAAATATCAAAGTACTAAAAATGATCTAAATCGTTTAAACCTATATATATATAACAGGCAAACGAACAGGTGGGTCACCTAATGCTAAGTGATCACCACCGTCCATAGACCACATTAACAAAACCAGGGTAGTCGAAAGTGCGTTGCCAGCCTGTGTTCGAGGGAAAGGGAGGGAGGGGGGAGAGGAGAAGGGAGTGGAGGGGAGGGGAGTTAGGCCTCCGGCGCTCTCACTGACCGAACGAAACGCAACAATGCAAGCACTGTTACTTCACGTCGGTTTTCTATGAGAGGGTGGTACTACCCCGAACGAGCCGACCCATTCATGCTGAAACCAATAATGGCTCTACCGCTTACAAACGATATGACGTCTGGCATTAATATATAGCACCCCTGCGAAGCCATGCCGAGTGGCTAGTATCATTATAAATTAATTACAAAGTCCTTATTTAGACGTAACATTAAAATATTCAACATAATATACAATTTCAACATAATGTATAAATTTGTGCCTTTTATGAAATAAGCCGGTATAAAAATATACAACTTTGATTACTATATCACGAAACTACACTTAAGATAAGATCACGCAAAGCATTATTATTTTGACTTTCATTAAGAGTAAACACAGACGGTGTTTAATCCATTCAAAGGCATTCCCTCTGTTTTATCGCTCGATAGTATAACTAGAGCGAATAATTTTACACCATCTATACTAATATATAAAGTTGAAGAGTTTGTTTGTTTGTTTGGTTGAACGTTATGATCTCAGGAACTACCAGTACGATTTGAGAAAATCCTTCGGTTTTAAATAGCTCATTTATCGAGGAAGGATATAGGCTATATATCATCACGCTAATACCAATAGAACGGGCATGTTATATCTATATAATAAAAGATTTAAGATATATTGTTCGATAATGTATAGCTTATAATTTGCATTACTTTCTTATATAGTGTGGTTTGGTACTGCACTCAGTTTGGTATATAGTAGGTTGAAGTTCCAGGTACGTTGCTGATGATAAATCCCATCTCATTCGATATACTATTTGTATTCATATATCTAATGTACACGTTACATGTTACAGTTGGCGTGCATGTCGTAGTTACAAATGTTTTTGAAAAAGCTTTTCTGTAATGTACACACCCACTCACAATTTTACATTTCTTTAATACATTTTTTAAAAAGCGCATGTGTAGCCGCGGTTAACGTCTAGTCCAATATATATTTATCACTGTCATTTTTCTACATTTTGATTTTTTCCATTGATTAAATATTGTGCGATCTAAGAACCCCTTAAATATACTAAAATATCATCAAACATACCATCGTTTTCAAACCCATACTATAGCTAAATTCCTTCTTATAATAATTTAAAAAAAGAACTAAAGTTGGCTCAGTATTATGTAGGTATAATCAGTCTAAGCTGCAGTTGTCTCTCTTTCTCGCTCTATTTGATAGTTCAAGCAATATGCGACAGCAATAGGCTTCTACTGTATTGTCAAAACATTGAAAATTATACGCGAGTGTGAACTGCTTTAAATATATATTGTAACTACAATAAAAATTTAAATACATGTGATCAATAATAACACTAACTATAAAACGCTAGTTCTGTATGTACCCAGTTATATAATCAATCATAGCTAGATTGATTCCAATTGTGTTAAATTGAGGTCTGATTTAATTAACGTGCTATCCATGTCAAACCTACTCTTTTAGGTGTATTAATAAGATTGATCAATATCGTATATATTTGTTTAATATGATGTTTTTTTTCAGCTCGAAATATACTGCAACACCTACAAGTGTCTAATTTCGACATTTAGAGCAACTATTCCTTGGGCGGACTTAATTGTGTTGTTAATTAATGTTTTACTAATTATTGTCCGCGATTTCCCTGTTGTAAAATAATAGTCCGTTTTTGTTTTTTTTTTTTATTGTAATTTTGTCAATACTGCTTAGTGGAATAGTGTAATACATACAAAAGTCTTGATATAATATAATGGAATGTTCTTTATACATGTACCTGCAGAGGTCTCGTTAAAATCAGTTTAGCCGTTTTGCAAATTACGCCGGACAAGCGGACAAACGACAGACACTTCAATTTTGTTTATATATATAGATTTTTTATTTAATTTTTATTATACTTGTAATTTTCATTTGACATGAACTTTATATTGTACATTTTCATTTCAAAAGTAGCTCCCTAACTAACTTTACATTTGAATGTGTGTGCAGAGGGTTGTCTTAGGTTCCATTGGTATTAAAGGGCTTAAAATAAAAATAATCGAAATCGCGTATTAATAAAGCTTTATCTGATAATCTTGTAACATATACTAGGCTTGCTAAAGTCTGCTTTTTAATTTTAATAGTAAATTGATTTAAAAATTAATTATATACACCAATCGGTGCTAATCGTCAAATTACGAGATTTTATTCCTGTAAAGTTTTTCTGGAAACATCTAATATGTCAAATATGAAGACAGAATAATGTGAACAAAATCGCGATTACTACGAATCATCCCAAGCGTTCTTTTTTCGTAGTTTACAATATGTATGTTATTTATTTTTCTAAATTGTGAAATAGTAATAGATAATTATGGAGTAGTTCCATTATAAAATTTTGCGAATTAAATAATCGGATATTAAAATAAATGATATGGCAACACTAGAAAAAATAGTGTGGCAACGTTACTTTCTATGATTGTCAATTTACTCTGGATTCTAAGTTAGTTTTTCATAAAACTTTCTTGAAAAAATAAAAGACGTGTGTGTACATAGCTTTTCTTTCTTTTATTTTAATGCGCGTCCACCCATGTTTTTTAAAATATTTTTATGATAGTTTTTGCTTTGATAAGAAAAGCTGTTTCAAGTCAATTTTTTTTTTGAAAATATTCCATCCTATATTACAATCTTTGCTGGAATGTATTGTGTCTTTAACATAATTGTTTTGTTTAGGGTCTTATTTGACCCTGCGATCAGATGCTTTTTTATTTTTTGCACTACCGCCTAAGGTGCCCCTGCATAAGTGTGTCTACTTCTTGTACATTAAGTCTGATTTCAGAGTTCCATATAGTCAATGATTATTTAAGTTTACTATATACATTATTATAGTTAAATTATTATAATTATAGAATGTAATTATATTATTTAAACATCAAAATAAAATAACATTTCATAATTTTGAATCGTTTTATTTAAGAAATCTTATTCTAAATTGGCACAATTTTCTCATAAAAGTATTATAAATATAATTATCAATTGATTGAGAAAAGCAAGATAATGTGTTGTCTTTCTCAAATTAATCGATTTACAATTAATGATTGTGTAATTATTTTACTGCACTGGAAATTATACAGTTGTGACGATTTTTTACTTGGAATTCTTTTGTATCCATGGCAAGAAATATGTAACGCGTGTGTACACACCCGGGTACTGGCCTTTTCCGCAGCCGATACCCCATGAAACGATACCTACTTGGTTCCATACTCCTCCTTCGTTTACCATCAACGGGCCGCCGCTATCTCCCTGTGAAGGAAACGAATAGCGTTAACTCAGACTTTTGACAACCCTAGAAATAGCTGCTGTGACAACGCGTTATGAGTTTATCAGCTTCATACGGTTAATTATACGATGGAATAACAGATGTTCATCACTAATGAATTTGGTTGTTAGTGTTATTCTACAACGTTTTTTATTATAAACTGTTGGGAATGAATTGTGTTGTTGTGTAATATGTTGTACTGTATCGTATTGCCTTTTGTAAATATGACATAACAATCAAATGAATATTTGTTTATATCACACATATTAATTGTTCATAATGTTTGCTTGTTCCACGTTGCAATCACTTTTACCAACTATTATTATTGCTAATAATAATAACAAAACGGATAATGGACAGCAAAATAATGATGTCTTCAATAATTTGTCGTTCACTGCGTTGGAATAATGTATTAAATTATTAATGGAGCCTCTACATTTAGTATAATTTGTACTGTGTCATGAATAGGATCGATCCTACGATCATGTCATAGCTGTGTTGAGTGTTACACCGAATCATGACGCCAAACAAATGTGTTTCTTCCAAGATTTATTATATGGTTATATATTTATTCTTCAAAGTTTAACGTGTTACCATTATAGGACAAATTACGACATAAAATCAGGCCAGATTCTGGTTAACCGCTACAAATACCTATAACGCATAAAAGGATTGGATTATATTTGTAAATTGCACTTACACTACAGGAATCCATGCTCGCTTTTCCCGCGCACATCATGTGATCAACTATACCACCAGGGGCTGCTGCACCGTATTTCAAACGGCACTCTGAGTTTGTCCAAATCGGTATAGATACTTCTTGAAGTACTGAGGGTTGAGGTCCACCTGCGAACGGCAGTAGATTTTGTTAATCATGAAATAAAACGTTTATACTTCAAGTAGATTTTTAGAATAAGAACTAACTCTCTCGTAAGCTTCCCCAACCGATGACAGTACCGACAGCACCGGAATAAGCTCGTGATCCGCCTGGTAGACAGATAGGTCGAATGTTTTTGGTAAACGTTACCGGTTGGTCTAACGTCAAGATTGAAATATCATTGTACTGTAAAAGAAACGTTTCATTTATTAATTTATAATTGTATATATCTTCTATACATATGTATAGTGCAAATCTAACGTGTCTGAAATTTTTAAATTTTTGAAAAAATGTTGCAGTTATCTTTCAATAATTTATAGAAATGTCTGTTTGTTTGTTCGTATGAATACACATCACTGCTATAGTACTGAGTTCACGATAAAACATCACCAAGAAAATCATAAATCATATCCTCGAGTTACATTTATTCTTGGTTTCATTAAAACCGGGTCATTATATCAAAAGTTATTGTAATTTTAATGACGACGCGACTTATGTACGGGAGGATAGTAGATAAATGGACTTAATACATTAAGATATGACTTTATTAGTCACTGTTTATTTACATTAGGTTTCACACGGACGGAGTCGCGGGCACTGCTAGTCGTAAATATGTGTATTATGATACATTATGTAGGTGTAATTACGTAATCAGTTTACAAATTTTAGATCTGTGGTGTTTTGTATACCAATATTGTTTTTGTAAACTGAGTGACACATACTTTTGACTTTAACTCTCGAAAAACAGTTTCTCCGCTTTGAAAGAAAACGACAACTAGTATGATGTTAATAAAATAAGTTATAGTAAACTTTATTTGTTATAGGTGTATATGAAATACATTAGAAACATATATTAGAAAACTTTACCAATGTACGCATATCAAAACCTCTATGCCTGACAACTCTTTTGATCTTTCTTTCAATGTGCTGCGTTTCAGAGTTTGTGCGTATATTATAGTCACCGAGTCTTGCCGTCAAACGCGCAACGTCCCATGATGTCATACTGGAATAAAATGCCATCAGTAATGTGAGATATAACCATACAGTATTGATTACTAAAACATAAAAAAAAGATATATGACAATAACGCGAAAAAAAATCGTGGCGCTGTAACCTTTGAAGCATAATCAACATACAAAAAGTCAATACCCCAGGCACTTTCCCAGTCCGTATACTGGTTAGTAATAGATTCCTTCTCCTTCTAGATGTGAGCCAAGAATAGCGTATTCGGGATGCTCTAGTATTTTGGTTTCAGTAAACGATATTAGCTTCAGCGATTCCATTTGAAGTCTCGAGAAGTAAATCCAACAATAGACCTCGATTGGTTGAGGTTGCGATACATTGAATACAATTGCTGTCGGTACTTTATTAGTTTTAGAAGTACAAGTGGGCGCCCAGTGGTCGACATTCGATCATAGTTTATGGATTTTTTAAAGTTTGAACTTTTTTTAGGGTTCTTTAGTCAACTTACTTCTATAATCAAAGGTTTTTATCATGGTTACTCAGTTATTATAATAATAGTTGTATGTTACAATATCATTGTTGAATGTAGAATGAAAAAGGGTAATTGGAACGTAAGAGTAAAATAATACATACAGTCGAGCATAGCAATCTCCTTCACAACCTTTTTTGAAGTCCATTATTGACAGATGTCAAAATGTCTTTTATTTACATGTGTGTATATGTTGTGTAAAATTGAAGCAGTAGTGTGAGTAATGCATATTTTAATTAATTGAATGTACTTCTAATGCATTTTATATAAAATAAATAGCTTTCTGCACTTCTCCTCCATATAAACTTTAACTATGCCAAATTTCACGTTCATCCGTTCGCCCAATTCCGTTAAAAAGGGATACAAAGTTTAGGCTTCACGTATTAATATATATGATGATACTAACTGTGCTACACAATGCGCTGCTGATAGTACATGTCTATCATCCATGAGAGAACCACCACAGAATTGTCGGCCAGCGTTAAATAGAGGAACAACCCATGGCCACTCGTTCAAGTCTGCATTGTGACCGCCCACTATGCGCTCTTCATCTTGCAGATCGTGTGTGCTTCCATAAGCCTAAAAGAATAGATCGATCGATCGAAGTTATAGTAAGTTATTTAATTAATACACACGAATAAAGTGGATATTGAAACTGTATATTTGTTGCAGTATCTGTAGTTGTATTTATTTATTTCTTGGTAAAGTAAATTAATAAAAATAACATTTTTTTGGTATTGATTAATGATGAACTTTGTTTCTAGTAATATTATGCCTGAAGTTTATAATAATACTAGCGGATAACTACCTGGTCTCTAGTTTATTGACGGTTAAAAAATATATAGAAAAGTGAATAAAAAAAAATTGCAAAGTCAATAGAATCAAAAAAATAAAAATCCCAGAACTATTTCCGAAAAATTCGCATCGAATATAATTACCAATTTTAATTATTGAATTACGTTTATTTATTTATATTCAACAAATCGAAAAGATCTCAGCGGGTTTAATTAAAAAAATGGTTATTGAGAAACAGAACATTCATGGTAAATTAGATAATCAACATACCGTAGGGCCATTTTTAATTCCACAAGCACCGCTTACCGCAGGCTGTGATGGTCGCGTAGGTTGCGTAGGTAATGCAGGCGGCCATGTCTACAACCATATACAATTTACTTAAAATCACGTAATTATTAATACAGGTTCTATTTTCAAATGTAAGTATGTTTACCTGTTTTGTAGTTGGCCTGGTTGTGTAAGGAGGCCTAGTACCCCAAGTTGTTGGTGGAGTTGTACCGACAATCGGCGGTTTAGTGGTAATTCCTGCAACTATATATTTAAAACATGTTTAGTTTATTAGGTGAATTATTAGATTAGATTTCCATACCCTTAATATGATGTCTAACTAGGAGTGCGTAATTTGTTTGAACAATTTTCCTAATATTTTTTTTTTAATCCTAATGAAAAAATAGAGAAATTTTAGTATGCGAACAGATCTGTCAAAAATGCACTGTAATACTTGTGAATGACATATTGTTATTGAGATAAATGATTTTGTCCGCGGCTTCACTCGCACTATGCATGCAAAATTTTATGACGATCGGTTGACTAGTTAAGGCGGGAAAGCTTAACAAACAAACTCACATTTGCATTTATAATATTAGTTGGATACCGAATGGTTTTTCACTTACTAAGAGAAGGAGGATGTGTAGGTGCCGTGTGATCTGGTGGATGAGTAGGTAAAGGTGGAAGAGCG
>MU159045.1:308969-320210 GCA_015888305.1 Antheraea pernyi | reverse complement strand
AGCAGGAATTTGACGAAAACCAGCAATATCATTGTACGTCCACTGAGAAGTAAGTGCTGCTATACTACCCGGAAAACTAAAAAAAATATTTCATAATAAGTAATCACAAAAAAAGGAAGACAATACAAAAAATATATAACAACAACCGACCGCGACTTCGTAAACTTAATCGGTGTTATTACAAAAAATTTAATACATATTGAACCCTGGCTTTAAAAGGGTCTCATATTAAAAGCACCGCGGTCGCTGAATGTTCGCCAACTTGCTCTTTTGTCTCACTTTTAAGTTAGACTTGCGAAAAAGGATAACGCGAGCTTGCCTCTGGCGAGCGCGGTGCATTTATTAGGAAACTTTTTTAAACCAAGTATTTAATACGTATTTAACTTTTTTGTAATAACACGGAATATGATTTCTACTATTGTTTTTATTTATGTTAAATAATAAAGAATGTATATATTATATTGCAAATAAAATAATTATATCCAATAAATGTTTATTTTTAGTCATGGGACTGTTCTTTATTTATTAGTTTAATTTCGTTAAGCATGCCGATAATATAAAAATAAACACGTGTTGAGGCACGACTAACTGTTTTGAGATCCCCATCGTTTCCCAAGGGTCAGATGTATAGATTCTAATGATTTCATTAATCGCTGTTTTTTAGATTTAATTCCACGTAGACGTAGTCGTGGGCACTGCTTGTAGAACAAAAAAAATCCCATCATACAAAGAGAGACAGGCGCGGCGCATCGGACATTTTTTGCGATATTAAGTTTTATATAATTTATTCAGAAAAATGCATATCTAATAATATCTTGTTTGTCTATGAGCCTCAGTCTTAGTATTATTATATATATAATCTTCCTAGTGTAGTATTATTAACTACATACACTTAATTTATAAACGAGTTAGTCTGACTTCTCTTAAACAATGAGATACAAATTTTTCAACTTTTCCACGGCTTGTGACTTCGATGCGCCTCTTTTTTTACGACGCAGTAGCAATATAACTATAGGTTATATAAAATTGATAGTACAAAAACCTTCTCCGTAGGATAACACTTATATGCAGTAGTCTAACTATAGGGTACCAGAGGAGGCAAAGTGTCACGGGCCCTCTGCCTGAGAAGCCACGAGTTTAGAAGTTATTACTGCGGTAGTTAATAAAATTAAATTATAACATGCCGATTTTTATTGGGGCCCATCAAATCAATTTGCCACGGGCCACAAATGGTATAGTAACGCCACTGCTTAATTGTGTCCGCTGTTATAGTGATCGGCCAACACGGTTTTGGAGAATATCGATCTTAGTGGATTCAAATATAGGTACCTACCAATAATACTCCTGAAACGATTATACCTAAATAATATGTTTATAATAGTCAATTATTGCGTAGTGAAACACAAGCTGTAGTTCACAAACTGTTTTATTTTATCATACCTAACACTTCCTTACATAAATTATAGATTAAGTTTTCTATGTGGAAGTAGTAAATTGTTTGACACGGCTCACGTAGGTTGACCATTTTCGCGAAGATAGGTCGAAACACTCTATTTTACCGAAAGGCATGTCGTAACACTGATAAATACTTTTAAAAACAATTTAAATTCAATAATACTCGTCGCCAGTTAAGTATTGCGTAGTGAAACACAAGCGGTAGTTCACAAACTGTTTTATTTTATCATACCTAACAATAATAATAATACATTTATTATAAGTTAATAATTATATCCCTAAATATAATTGGTTAACATAATTACGATTAATTGCTTACAAAGGTTTTCAAATTGCCTTGCCCTTGCTTCATCAAAACATTTACTACACAGGAAGTTACTTAATCTTTTTATTTATTTATTTTTGCACCAAAGAGATAATTGCCGTTTGGAGTTAAAACAACGATAATATTCTAACAGGTTTTATCATAAAGTTGATGATAACCGCGACTTTGTCTATGTTCTTTATTATCTTAAAAATATATTTTATGTACAGAGGAAAAACATAAAAATTCAAGCAAAACTATACTTTGCTTACAAAGTTTCTTTGTCACTACTCTTCTTCTACGCATGCACACCACACCACTTGCCCTACTTCACGGCAAGAACACAGTCCTTATAAAGATCGTATTCTCTTACAAGTTTAATAACTGCGTTCTAAAAGAAGTTGTGATGTTTTTTTTATAAGGACCAAGTGTCTAAGAGATAAAACTAAAAATATTTGATCGAAACCTATCCAACAGTTTTTGCGTGATGCGCACTAAATAATAAACCTCTAATATTTTATTTATACCAGTAGACGTTCAGCGTTCAATTTTTACCATAGTTAATTATTTTTTTAACTTGTAATATTAAAGAAAAAACGATTATTTTTCCATTTTTAAAGCTACAGAATGATAAAAAGAAGGAAGGAAGATGTACAGTACTGTATTTGACTATTTTATCTCTATCTATTTATATATACATAGAGAAAGGACATATAGGTAAGACTGAGTATATCTATACATATAATAAAAATGTAACGTGTCTGTACTTTTTCGATTTACGTGAAAAAAAATTGATGCAGGTGTCTTGGAATAAGTAATAGAATACATTTAGAAATGTCTGTCTGTCTGTTTGTATGAACACGCATCACTGCTAAAGTACTGCGTTCACAATAAAACCTCAAATCATAAATCATATTCATGGGAGCATTTGGGAGTAACGTAGTGTTTGTTTCATTTAAATCGGTTCACTCTTTCATAAGTTATTATAATTTGAATGACGGCTTGAGTTAAGTACGAGAGAAGAGCAGTAATCTTTAACTAATTTGGTTGAACTCGGTAACTAGTGGTCCGATTTGAAAAATTCCTTCAGTGTTTAATAGCTCATTTATCGAGGAAAACTATTGGCTGTCACGCTAAGACCAGCGAAAGCGGAGCACCGATTGAGAATGTTTCAAAATCGTCTTTTTCTTCTTTTGAGCTACCGCTGTGTGTTAGCATTAATCCAAAGTATCTATTCCACACGGACGAAGTCACGGTCAAAAGCTAGTATTGTAATAAGACAAATATTGGTGTAAGGTACCTATTTTGTTCTGATACGTTTAAACCATCCAGTACTCGTTAAACTTACCCGGCGATTTGTAATGTTGGCAGTTGCACTGGTACAGCTGATGGTAAAAGACCAAGTCTTTGTACATCGGGCTCTTGTTGCGGTGGCGTACCTACAGGCTCTGTACAGCATACTCCAAATACCTACAAAATTATACTACAAGTTTTTATAGAGAACCCATTAGGGAGACAAAGTTTATCAGACATTTATTTGTAATTTAAAGAGCATGCAAATGCAAAAATTGCCATCTAAATTACATAAATGTCAGTGCGATCAATTTGAATAAACCTCCATATTATCTCCACTGATGTAGCTGCAGGTATCGTAATGGCCCATCGCCCATCCATCCCAGCCGGAAAGGTCAGCAACTTTGAAAAGTGGATAACAGTCTCGAAAACTCATACACGTGCCTTTTTTGTTCATCGTCGTTACACATTCCATGCCAAATCCACCCTCATCCTGTAGACATAAAGTTATTAAACATATTCACATTATTTAATACAAATTGTTATACAAGTAATAAATGTAAATAAGGGCTTGGGTTGTAATCTTTATGTTAATAACAATCTTATGGTTTTATTAAAATAAGACATATTTTATTATCGATTTGGGTTTTTCGAAGTCCCCTCCGTCTGTTTTTTAATTGCCCTCAAGTATTCAAGTTGTTTATAATATTATTATCTTTATATTATATGATTTGTATTTTCTTTTAAATACATTTGTTTAATGGATTCTATTCTGTTCTTTTTTCTTTCTTTCCTCTGCACTCTCGGTCCACACGTTTTCTTTAATTTCATCTAAAAACCGTTTTAACTAGTTAGTCTGGCCATAAATACTGTTACAATTAAAAATAAACAAAATATTACATTTATCTTTGGAATCTGTCATTTTTATATGATTATTCATTGTCTTTTCTCATTTTGGCGCCAATACAACCCGCTGGATTATGATTTATGATCAGTTTTAGAGAGTGCGGCTTACTCTAAACGCCATGATAATTTGGATTCCCTAAAACAATCCGTACGATTGGCAGTGAAGAATTTTCCCATGGAAAGAGTGCGTGCTTCTATTGATAACTGGCCTCAACTCGTTTAAAGGACTGTACTGCAGCCAGTGGCTCGAATAAGCTCGAATAAGCTTTTTATATTTTCAATTGTTTTATATTTATGTATTAAACTAATACACTGTAAAAGTAGTAAATGTAATTTGCAAAAAAAAAAATGTTTTCCTTGTTTCAGTATTTATGGTAAGACTAGGTATATAGTACAATTTAAATACAGTGAGTAATACTTACGATATTATTATTACTATACTTAACCACTATATTATTATTATTATTTTAATTAGTATCATCGGTATTATATGATAAGCTTAAGCATACGCCAGTATGTCGGATTTGTAATTGTACTCTGTTCTTTGTGGGATCAAATCAAGTAAGGCAACATTATCACTAACACATTACACAATGTTATAGTCCGGTGAAGCTGTTAAGACCTTGCTAGGTCAATAGCGTAGTCAGTTCAGTTCGAGTTACACAATGTCTTGGTATTGTCTAAACAACGTTCCATCAAAATGTTGCTAGAAAGATCTAGGCATATCTTGGAAATATAAGTCTTCCTCATCTTTCAGACTTGGTCTTAGGAGTTCCATCAGTATAGTAGTACACTCCTTATGGAATAGTGACTTGATCGAAGTTTGAATCCTATTTATACATTTCGTAATCTCATTTAAACTTAGATTATAATTTCTTGGTGTTTTCGATATAGTATGCTAGTTATTTATTTACGTCTTATATTTTAAACGAAATAAGAAAGTGTAAATTGGTAATATTTTTCATTTACACTATGCGTTGTATTATAATAAACCCATTAATAAATATATACCACTTTAGAACTCACAATGTAATTATAATAGACAACTTTGTATAGATATCATGTTGAGATGTGGTCATTTTTGTTATTAGAGAAAATAATACCTGTTTGGATTTCGAAAGTGAAAACTGTTTTCCATCGCGCGTACAATTCGTTATTTCACGCTTTTGTCGATCCACATGAGCTGAAAAAAAGAAAACGCATTTTTGACCTTTAAATTACAACAGGAAAAAGAAGGTAGGTACTGGTAGTAATCGTCCCATTATTTTACTCGGTTGAGACATTATACGGTTTAGTAATAATATTAATATAAAGTGGAAAATAAATCAAGATTTACTCGTAAGTAAAGGTCGATAGTAGTTATAAAATAAAATACAGATAGGTACTGCGTTAAAAGCACCAAAGTGATCGAGTATTTAGCGGCTGATTCTGTAACGTATATCACATTTAAAAAAATACTTTGTGAGTTTAGTAGCGTCTTATATCGATATATATAAACAAATTTAAAAATTCAATTTGGAAGCCATAATCGCTTAGTTGAATGCGTGTTAGGACACCGCGTCAATGGACATAGCATATGTTTTGTAGGTGGTAGAGCCACGCTGAAGCTACTACTGGTTTCAGCATGCATGGGTCGTCTAGCCCAGGGTACTACCACCCTCTCACAGAAAACCGACGTAAAATAACAGTGCTTGCATTGTTGCGTTTCGTTCGTTCAGTGAGAGCACCGGATATCCACCTCTTAAAGTTAGAGCTTTTTGTGAAGGAAAATATCGCGATGAGACCATTTATATATACATAGTATATAGTAGAGCATGGTAGGGCTTTTTCTAAGTCCGCCTGGCTAGTTATTAAGATAAAAATCTGCCACCAAACACCTGTTGGTGGGTTCCGGCAGGCAGTTGAGATCCAGCTCTCTAAAGGTTTAATGTGTTTACCATCTTAGTCCACGTCAGACATCTTAGACGTTGTCAGAACACTAAACTAAAGTACAAAAGATTTTCTTAATCAATAAGTAATGCAATTTATATCTCATGTGCTTTAATAAAATAGTATTACGTATACAAAAATCGGAACAAAATATGCAAGTAGGTACGTTTAATACAATTAATAGATTAGTAAGGTGATTTCCGGATCAGAGATAAATATATCAGCGAGACGTTGTATTTGGTGTTCCACAGGGGTTAATCTTTGATCAGTTGCTGTGGAACATTATCCAACTGCTATATCATATGCCACGCTTATGGGAGAACTATTATAAGTTGCACCAAAACGCTACGATCTTGGTCACAGGTGCCATTAATTGTTGGTCGGATTCAACGTCTGGAACCAGAGGTGGCGCTGTATAATTCGAGTCAAGTGTTTTCATAGTCCTCGAAATACACATCCGAGAGGGCCTCGGATTGTTTCACAAGGTGTTCCAGTTGATATCCAGATCGCGATGATATTTACAGCAGCACTTTTAGGGTTAATATCTGATTGCCCGTACTATCGCCGTTTTATGGAAATCACAAAAGAGTATCAGCCTGCGGGTATCGTTCAATCTTTTTCAAAGTATTTTCATGTCGACTCGATCGCTTCTGCGGTATTTGGAGGCAAAAACTATCGAGTCACACTCTAATAATGCGAGGAGGCAGTAGATTCAACTCTATAATTGATATTGCTACTGAACTTACTCAATTTTAGTCCGTCAATCGAATAACCAGAAGACAGGGCAGGGTTGGTAACGATCCCTTCCCGCCGTAGAACTGGCATCTGGGCATGCAAGTCTGTCCCTTGCGCCTCTCTATAGTTCACCCGAGGTCATCTCTCTTAGTTTTAGAGCCATATAGGAGGATTCTTAGGTATATTGGTCGGATCGAGTGAATAAAATGAATCTCGCATCATTTTGTCGCGATTCACGACCGATGAGAGTTACCCACAAAAAAAAAAACAAACATAGATCGTGTATTTATTTGCAGGCGAAGGATACTTTCTGTGTCCCCAGTAATTAAAGGTTAGTAAATGGCTTGGGGGTGCGAAGTTCTTTAATCCATCACTGTATGCAAGTAATGATTCACATACATATTTAATACTTGAATAAACTACCTTCATTTCCTATGAAACCAGTTTCGGTTTTAAATGTTCAAGTGCAAGGTGGCAATAATTTGTTTATTGTATATTTATGTTAATTTTCATTAGTAATCTATACTTTTGAGATCATGATTGCAAGACTATTTTTTATTATCAAGCTAAACTATAACAATTAGACGTGCACTAGACTCATGCCCAAAAAAAACTCAAGGCTAGATTCATAGGTTATCGAGACTTCGGATTTCCACATCCTGTGTAGATGCTACTTAAATTTAATTTCATTAGTTTAAACCAGAGATCCCCAAACTTTTTCTCGTGGACCACTTGCCATGCTTTTCGCTTATACCTGATATTGATTTATTGGCAAATTCCTCAATTTTACATATGTTTGGAAAGGTATTTTTATCATTCACGTGGATTTAAGTTGATAGTATGTGTATATGTACTATTTCATTCATGGAGAGCCAAAATTAAACCCGCGACGTGCTTAAATGTGATCATTCTCGTTGACTCTTATTTGCTTGTCATGGACCTCTTTGCTGACATTGACTCCTTTGCTAGTCGTTATACCTCTGGAGGCTGACATAGACCGCTTTGGGAAGCACAGGTTTAAACAATTCACACATATGATAATTCATTTCAATGAAAGTCATTTCGTCAGTTCCTTCGGAATGATTGTTCTTCGCGGTTTCAGTTTTCACGGCATCTTCTAATCTTGTCATACGGTTTGATTTATAACAATTAAAGAGCTTTAAACTTTGTCTGATTATGTTATGTATCATAACAGAAGTCACGTTTTTACATTAATTACATTTTGAGACAAATAATATTTTTGGTGCCATATATGATGATCTAATATGGTAAGATTATCGACCGGTGGCCATAACATAAAAATGCAGGACCTTTATTAACACTGTAATTGCTTTTAAAAATATATTGTTTTTTAGCAGGTATTTTGTTGTACGAGATTGAGAGGTATCGATTTGTCGTAAAAAATCAACCGTAATTATTATTCCGGAGACAATGTAAAAACATTCCTCCTCCATAAAATACATACCTAAGCGAATGCGTTGTAAACATACATACTATTTATTTCTCTGCATAACGGTTACTTTTATATTGAAACGTTTTCATCGGAATCCACGGCGACAAGTGTGCGGCATGCTAATTCAATTGTTGACCTAAATTCTCTACTAAGAATTTATACAAATTTTCAAAAATAAAAAGTTATTACGCATAACTTAAATGTTAAGATTTTAAGTGGTATTCTGTATACTATATTCAATTTTTATAGAATAAATTTGAGTTTAGTCCATCAGCCTCCCAATTGTAATCAAGAATAAACATTGAAATATTATTTTAAATAGTAAATATGATTATTACAAAAATTACATTTTTGATAAAGTAAATGAAAGAACACGTTATTTAGAAAAGATTGTCAATTATTATTATTGCACTTTAATAAACTTTGTTCCATTTAGGTAACATTGTATTTTAAACGTCGTACTTATGTTTTTAATAAGATGCACAATACCGAAACTAGAGAAATTAAATAGAGACACTTTCCAAACTTTCAATGAATGTTGACAAAAATAGTACAAACTTTGTGCACTAACTCGCGATATATTCGGTACTTCTTAATATATGTACCATAGAATATAAGATACAATAGAATAGTTTAGATACAATGTAATTTGTGTGACATGAATATTTATACTACGTGTTTGATATCATAATTTTGGATTTGTTTAGGCTATAACAATTAAACAGAGAACCGATATAAAATTATAGAGGATTTTAATTGGATAGCATTTCAAACCTTCGAACGATGTAAATATTTAACCTACAGTTATATGTAATTAAACCATTGTTGGTCGTGTAGCTTTTAAAACAGTTCATTGACTGAGGTTTTTGTATGGTGGTAGGGTTTTTTCTAAGTCCACCTGCCTAGCTCCCACCCTCAAGTGGGAAATCTGCTGTCGAGCACCGACAGTTGGTGTGTTCCGGTCGCTGCATTTGACAAACAGACTTAGGTTTAATGTGTTTACCATCTTAGATAACATGTCCTTTAACATCAAATGAGGTTATGGTCAAACGCTAAAACCTTCGCAGTCGGGTTACTTTCTTCTCGCACGCTACGCTGCATCGTACGCAGGCAGTCGGGCGGTGGCAGTTCTGGGACGTGTGCCGGAACTGCTGGCACCGGTGGCATTGTGCCGGCCGGCGCTTCCCCCGCCATGCTTCTATAGTGACTCCGGTCATTTTCAGGAGCTTTTTGGTATCGTATATGGCCGGTATCAGGCCAGGCGTGCGTTGCAGGACGGCATGGTAGATACACCCGGCTCTGCCTGTGCGTCCCTGGATCGGCCGGACGTACTCTGCGGTTTATCCCTTCACTCGCAGAGCTTCGGTAATCTCGGTCGGGTCTGTGTCTGTAGGTAGGCCGCGTATCGCGACCTTCAAGCTTCTTTGTGCAGGGAGGGTGTATGTAAACCAATACACCCCCTCTAGTTTGCCCAGATAATCCTGCAGCACCCTATACTCGTCAGCATCCGCTGGGATGAAGCGGATGCCTTGTCCATAGGGGCGAGCGTTCGGTGGGCGACCCAGTAGAGCCGACAGTCGGGCGAAATGTTTCACCCAGTCGGGCAGCCTCTCTACAAC
The DNA here is from genome assembly GCA_015888305.1 of Antheraea pernyi. Taxonomy (NCBI): domain Eukaryota; kingdom Metazoa; phylum Arthropoda; class Insecta; order Lepidoptera; family Saturniidae; genus Antheraea; species Antheraea pernyi. Next base: position 310,516 of record MU159045.1, on the reverse strand, counting down.
GATCGGCGGGTATCGGGTGGTCTTCGTTTGGTCACTTGTCGAGGGCGTCTCTGATTGGTCGGCATCGGTGGTCTTGCTCGACGGTATAGCCGGATTAGGGTTCCGCAGTTCGACGGGCTGCGGAGGTTGTCGCGATGATCCGGCAGGCGGCGCTGTTGCTTTTGAAGCGTACGAGGGCTGCTCGCGGGCAGCCCTTCACGGCGAGGGGATCCTCCGATCGGGCCGCCGTGGTGAACAGTCGTGTTTGCGCTCCGCGCTCTCCGTTCGTCCGTCCGACCCGCTGACTCGCTCTCGCGCTCGTGCTATCTCGCTCGTTTTCGTGTCGACCGCGCTCGACTTAGTAGTGTCCGTGCTTCGCTCGCATCGAGTCGGTCTCGCGCGCCGTATCGCAGTGTTTGTTTACTTCGTGTTTCGCGTCGCGCGCTCCGTTGTTTACGTTGTGTGCGCCGCGTCTCCGCCAGTCTACAAGCGCCGTGTTTACATCGTGCCCCGCACCGATTCGTCGCCGCGTTTCGCGTACGCTACGTAGTTGAGCGAGTCCGCCGCGTTCATTGCTATTCTGTTGCTAAGAAGTAACAATAGTGTCAATCGTAGGCGCTCGATTTTAGAGCGTAGCAAACCGCCCCTCTCGGAGCGAACCCGCGATTAATTTCATTTTTAAAGTCCAGTCGTCTGGCCAGCTCATGGATACCTAACGGTGTAGCCAACGAAGTGAGTTGGAGCGACCTGTCCGCTCGCCGTAGGCCCCGCGGCCTACTGCACTGACAGACGGGCCTGGGTAGCTTAGCCTTGGCGGTGATCGCCTAGTTAAGTCCAGTGTGTCTCCCTCCCACCTACCTAATCCCCTCATTCCATCCTCGGGTGTCTGTTTGGGCGTAGCCCGGTTTACCGGTCTGCGTTCTCTGCCCCGGGATTGCTAGGGCTTCCCTCTAGGCTCTGTAGGTTAGTTTCCGTGCGGCATTGCACTTTGCCCACAGGTCTCTTGGCCCGGACTCGGGATAGTCCCATAACTTTCCGTTCAGGCGTGCCCCCCTGCCCCTAAGGCAGGGAGGTTTGTTTCGCGGCCCCAAGCCATCGAAATGGCTTCCCCAGAACAAATAGTCAGGATTATAGAATCCTTTAACGCGAACTACCCCGCAGTAGATGCCGCGGCTATCATTAGCTCGGTATTAGTCCCGTCCTCGGAGGATGAAACATACGAGGCCCGCGTGCCTACCGCGAACTCGTTCGCGGTATTAGATTCGCCCCTGTCGCCGCTCAACGGCAACAACGAGTTAGAAGATAACATGGAGGTCGACATCGCGACACCCGCCGCGTCAAACACACCGCCCGCGACCGCCGCGCCCGCGCCCGATAACGACGGATTCATTACCGTAACTAAGATACCGAAGCGGAAACAACCCACGCAGCCGACGCAATCAGACCCAGATTCGGGACCCGAATGTCCCGCACTTAAAGTTCCATGCCGCGAAAGCAAAATAGACGGCACCCGGGTGCCTACCGCGACACCGTCCACAAACGCGAGATCGCGATCGGGCAGATCAAGC
>MU159045.1:293230-307174 GCA_015888305.1 Antheraea pernyi | reverse complement strand
CCGCCGTTGCCTCTTGGACACGCAAGTACAGCGCCATCCACCGAGTCATCCCCACCGACAGAGCCCCAGCTGTAATCAGCTGGGCGAGAGTGAGAATATCACTCTCGTACGCTTCTGTCAGTGTTGACGGCCCGGCGGGCGGCCTCTGTCGCGGGTCCGCGGGCACGACGGTAGGCGTGGGCACGGGTGTGCGGAGTTCCGGGGGCGATGCAATGGTTGTCGTGCTGGATGCGGCGGTGTCCATGGGCGTGCTTGGGGTCGTCGGTTGGCCCCGAAAAGGGCCTTTTTTTCTTCTTCGTCGATCCGCAAGCGGTCGCGAAGGGGTGGCGCTGGGGCGCATCGTCGCGCAGAACAAGCGTAACTCGCGGAAGCTCTAACAACGTCCTCGAGCGCGTATGACGATGGAGCAGATCCTTGCGCTGACGTTTTTTTTTTTTTTTTTTTTTTTTTTTTTTTTTTTTTTTTTTTTTTTTTTTTTTTTTTTTTTTTTTTTTTTTTTTTTTTTTTTTTTTTTTTTTTTTTTTTTTTTTTTTTTTTTTTTTTTTTTTTTTTTTTTTTTTTTTTTTTTTTTTTTTTTTTTTTTTTTTTTTTTTTTTTTTTTTTTTCGAACTGACTACGCTATTGGCCTTTTTGGAGGCCTCTACAGTTTTATCGGACTACTAAGGCGAGCGCTTAAGGCACTCAGCCGATTTTATTCTGGTAACTAGGTCAAGGGTGCACGGCACACCTCGGCTTGGCCGTTACCTGTTGCATGCAATTCGCGATCTGTCTTAGCTAACCTAAGTTAAGCTAAACTATTCATACAGATATGAGTTATTGAAACATGCATGTGTACCAGGCATGCGTGTCTCAATAACTCTTATGTGTATTTTTGTGTCGGAAAATTTTCTGAACTATTTCAGTTCGGTTCGACGCGGCGGCGCTCGAGTACGCCGCCCGCGGAAAGATCGCGATACCCGCGATCCCCGACAACCCGACTAGCCCGCTCGGTCGAGCGCTGCGCCGCAAGCGCAGCGAACCCGAAGCAGGGTCCGCCGCGGATCGCGCAACAACTTCGCCGCCAACGCCAACAGATGCCCAGCCTCCGCAGCCTAAGAAGCTCTGCACACAGAAGCCCGCGCAGCCGCAATTAACGCCGCGCGCGATTATTTCGAAACCAGCGGCGCGGTTGGCTACACCCTCCCCCGCGCCCGCTTCGCCGTGAAGGGCTTTTTTTTGAAGCGGGCGCGGGGGAGGGTGTAGCCACCCGCGCCGCTGGTTTCGAAATAATCGCGCGCGGCGTTAATTGCGGCTGCGCGGGCTTCTGTGTGCAGAGCTTCTTAGGCTGCGGAGGCTGGGCATCTGTTGGCGTTGGCGGCGAAGTTGTTGCGCGATCCGCGGCGGACCCTGCTTCGGGTTCGCTGCGCTTGCGGCGCAGCGCTCGACCGAGCGGGCTAGTCGGGTTGTCGGGGATCGCGGATATCGCGATCTTTCCGCGGGCGGCGTACTCGAGCGCCGCCGCGTCGAACGCGGAAGGCGGTTTGCCCTCTAAGGCGGCCTCCTGAACCCACAAGTACAGCGCCATCCAGCGCGCCATCCCCTCGGACAGTGTCCCAGCTAAAATTAGCTGAGCGAGAACGATAATATTGCTCTCGTATTCATCTGTCTGGGAAGACGTTACGCCAGACGGCCTCTGTCGCGGGTCAAGTGGCGGCGAGCGAGGCGCAGGCACGGTGGTGCGGAGTCCGGTGGGCGTAGCGGTGGTCTGGATTCTTGAGATTTCAGGTTCCGTAGGCAGGCTGGTCTTACGTCGCGAGGACGAAGGACATTCTGTTGAGTGGCCCTGAGAAGGGCCCTTTTTTGTGCTTCCCGAGGAAGAGGATGCGTGAGCGGACGCATTGTCGCGTAGGTCGGAGTGCGCGCGGTTCACTCGAACGACCTCGTACGCGTGTGGACAACGGAGCAGTCCACCTTCGCAGTGTTATTACAAAAAAGTTAAATACGTATTGAATACTTGCATTAAAAAAGTTTGGATACTTACCTATTAAATGTACCGCGCTTGCCGAACATTCGACATCTTGCTCTTCTATCTCTGTTTGGTTAGGTTAAGTTAGACTTGCGAAACAGGATAACACGATCTTGCCGCGGCAGCCGTTGGCAAGCGCGGTGCATTTAATACGTAAGTATCCAAACTTTTTTAAAGCTAGTGGTTAATACTTATTTAACTGTTTTGTAATAACACGGTATAAATTTAAGAAAAAGCTCATATTCATAGAATATACTAGTTTTGTTTTGGTGTATACGTATGGGTGAACGGAATGTGTAGAATAAGGCATGTCACTCCAGCTAGTATGTGTAAAATACTTTCGACTAATAAGGTCTATTACAAATTATATTCAAAGCATCTGCTCCTACTTGGACCACACTAACCAAGACGCCTAATGCTTGTAAATGTATCTACGGTTGCGGATGCACGATATTAAATGACCTCACCTTTCGTCACTAGTGTTCGGTTATCAATTGAGACGGCCGAGAACATCAATAATAAAAACCGATTCAAGTAAATTATAAGGATTTGTGAAATATAAAATTTTACCTCTTTAAAATCGTAGTCGTAATCTTTGTTACATTTTTGTAGGCTTCAAAATCTACAAATCATAGAATTATGAAACCGCTTATTAACTACGCGCGGGTTTGTTACTCTATGCTGCAAACGATCATCTAAGATATTAAATATTTAAATAACATATTGTAGTCCAAACATTTTCTTTATTTTCTATTGGATTTCTTGCATATATAGTTAGTTGATATTAAGGCATATTAAGTTTATTATCACCTTATTATTAACTCTTTTACTTCTATCAAAGTACGTTTTGTATTTAATACATAACTTTTTGGATGTCACAAATGTAAATAAGTTATACGCGTATTAATTACTGATCGGTTGTTGTTATTTTTAGTATTTCAACTCTAAAGCCTGTAAAGTTAATATCTTAGTCAGAAAATGACCTGGTGTCATCTATGTGAGCAGTAAAAAGAGAAATTTTGAGTACCTTACAAAACTTAAAAGAGGCATGGGGTTCCCAGAAAAGCCATATTAAACTATCTTCAGTGTGGCTGTTTGAAAATATCGCAAAGTATATATGGTATTATAGAGTAATTACCAAAAAACTATCGTATAAAAAGGATAATTGGATTCACTATAATTTGGTGACTGTAACTGCATGCCGTTTAGAGTTTTAAGTTATATGTTATAACTGTTATATTATAGTTTTGGCGTGAGGTGGAGCAGAAAAATGCTTATTACTTCGACTAGAGAAAGCTCATAGAGTTGTATTAAAAATGCGATTCCCAACTAGTGAATTTGCTCAATGAAATATAACAATATAACACAGCACACATATATACACACATACCTACGCACGCACACATAACACTCACCTATTACTATTACCATTTAACACTTCTTTTCCTTCTGTACATGACGTTTCATAAATGAAATAAAAAGTAATTCATAATTTACTCTCTTTGCAGGTGCTATTGGTTGCGACACTATTCCACAGATGTAGCTGACATCGTTCATTTTTTTTTTTATGTCATAAGTGGCAAGCGAACAGTTGGGTCACCTGATGTGAAGTGATCACCACCGCCCATGGACACTAACAACACCAGAGGGATCGCAAATGCGTTGCCACCATTTGGGAGGAAGGGTTAGGGGAGGGAGGGAGAGAAGAGGGGAGGGGAGGTGGGTCTCCGGCGCTCTCACTGACCGAACGAAACGGAACAATGCAAGCACTGTTACTTCACGTCGGTTTTCTATGAGAGGGTGGTACTACCCCGGGCGTGCCGTCCCATTCATGCTAAAACCAATAATAGTTTCAACGTGGCACTACCACCATCATTTTATAATGTACAATTTTATTGATTTTTAGACTTGTCTGACTGTTTGTTAGTTTGAACACGAACTACTGCTAAAGTACTGCTTTCACGTAAAACCTAAACCTCACGTGAGACCTAAAAATCATAAAGAATATCCTTGAGTAACATTTAGTCTTGGTTTCATTAAAATCGGTTCATTCTATCGAAAGTAATTGTAGTTTTAATGACGACGCGAGTTAAGTACGAGAAAAAAGTAGATAAGTAATGGACTTAATATATTCGGATGATTTTATTAGTTTTTTACATTAGGTTCCACGCGGACGGAGTCCCGCGCACAGCTAGTATTACATATAAAGAGAGGCTTGTATTGTATTCGACTGTAAGACTTAAAAATAAAATAATGGTTTGACTATTTAAGCATTTATCGTAGGCTATATCATCCTATCATAGTAAACCTATCTGCAAAGTTTGAAAAAATATTTAATTTCTTTTTAATTCATGATATAAATTTGAATACAATTGTACATGGTATAAATTAGAGTACAACTGTACCTAAAAGCTGATATCTGTAAAATCTGCTGATTTAATTAGTTACTTTCATTTTAATTGTTACGTTTTTTATTTAGGATCTATTATCCACGAGCATTTTTAATAGAAACGGAAAAAAAACCAAATAGATAAGTGGAATGTGTTACAATATCTTTTTTGAATTTTGGCCTGTTTCAACAAGGACTGAACAAATTAGAATGTAGTTCATAGACAAATATAGAACTAACCTCGATTAAGTTTTATTAGATGTTAACTTAAAACCTGAGTAGGTACCTATAGGTTATATATACCACAATAAATGTTTCCTTATAAGAGATAAGAATTGAAGAAACAAAGTAAATATACAAAGAAATAAAAATATTCAACACAGATATTTCATAGTAGAGCACTTATAAGGCACACTGTCGTTATCATTTTTAATGTACATGTGATAAATGTTAATAATTTTATTAGGTAACGGAAATTAAATGAAAAAAATACATTATGGTCTAGGTATTTTTGTTTGTACACATATGACATGAAATATTCGGTCATTTCCAATTTAAATGGTTGTTAAATAAATACTAATGTTAAGTAATATGTTATTTAACATTTTTATGTATTAATATTATACATTCTATATATTAAGTAATAAATACATATATACCAAGATCAAAGTCAAGAATTAATTTGTCTTTGTTTTAATCGTTACGTCAAAAAACAATTGAAGACATGAGTGATATGTGAAGGTGATATGCAACATTCTTTTTTTACATTTTATGACCTAAGTATACAAAAATGTTATATCCATATTGGTTTTCGGTTCTCACAAGGTTATCGCAGATAGACTTCATGAAACTGAGTTAAATCAAAATCCTCTTTAAAATCCATAAAATACGTAAGTTGTTAATACGATAACAAAAAAGTTTCTATACAATGATTGCAAAAACAACTTCAGCTTTATTTCTTTTATTTTTTTTAATTATACTTGCTAATGCTTATTCGCTCTGCTGACCGAAAAAAAACTACCCAAGGACATCATTGACTTCAATGACAACGTTCATTAGAATCCAATCAATTACTTTAAGCTTGGTTGATCGACATATATTTAAATAAGGTTAAGATAATAATGATTAAATGTCGCATTGGGATCTTTAAATACCTTTCATGAGTTTAATTATCACAGGTAATATTTCTTACAAACGCTTTTTGCTATATACCCATATCATTTTAATTAACATTTAACGGAAGGGTAATCCAGGTATTGGATCGTGGGACCAGAAAAAAACAAGTTTTTTAGTTCCAGTACTTAGTGTCAATCGACATTTTAAATATGGATTAGTTTTATAAATGTCCTTCCATTCTATCGTCAGATTTTTTTTTCGTCGAACCAAAACAACCTCGTGAACTTGACATTTATTTTGAAATATAAATTACGTACTCCCTTACTGGACTATTTAAATATAACATATATAGGTACAAATGTATGTGTATGTAAAATGATTATCTTTTCAAGTTTGTACAGGCTTTGGGTTTTAGGTTAGGTAAATTAATATTCGATTGCGACATTACTCAACGTGGCATATAGGTACATTTAATTGAATACATCTAATCTTGCGATGTTGTAACTTTTGAGAATTTTGTTCTTGTTCTGCAAATCTGTTCTATGTTACAAAATAAAGAAACCTTGATTTTGTACACTACATGTATAAGGTAAGTCAGTGGATATGTGTATATTTGTAATATCAAACAAAACGAAATTTTTTGTTTAACAGAATTAGGAAATTATTACTTATACTTTATGTACAATTTTATTATAAGTAGAAAATAAAACAAACAAAAGTGCTTTGTTTTACAAATTTATAAAGACTTTTAAAGAACCAACGTTGTAGTCCTTGAGACTTCACGCTTTAAACTCTGAGTTATATACAATTGACGATCGAGTATTCTAAATAATTAAACCTGATTTCCTGGAGCATGTAATGAAACGACCTTTAAAGGTTCCTAGATCCAATATGAAAAATGTATACTTTGGACATTTTAACAATCCAAAATGGACTTTAAAATATATAAAGTAGACGTTAAATTGCATCGTGTGTCGTTTTAAATAATATTCCTAGGTATGCAAACACACGCGATTTCAATACCTTGAACTTGATACAAATGAGAATGCGTTCAAGTTCCTTATAAGGTAAGATGTAAATTTACCAACAAAGAGTAAATACAAAATGCTTCATAATTCAGAATATTAATAGCAATTATGATTGCTGATGTTAATGACGATAATTATGAATTTAAATAACTTAATTTCGATTAGAACTCAAGCCGTGTATTCCGGATTCAGAATTCTAATATACCTACGAGAATGTCAATCGAGTTGTTTTGTTACAATCTCTGATCACCGATCAAATTAATGTCCTCGCGAGGAGCCACAAAAAGTGTAACTAGTACTTATCAAAGGAAACGTCGCGTCGTGCCTCGTACGGACAATGCCTTGATTGATGTGTTCAATTTTTGGTGTGTGGGCGTATGAACATTTGCATTGAATCGGACCTGAAGATATTTTTAATATAAAACCCACGTGGTAGGAAGTTCTAAGTAATGATTAATTCAGGTTGATGACCACCTTCCAACTCAGACTTGTTTTGGACATAAATTTATAATTAAACTGCTACTAGATTAATGAACATAAATAATCAACATTATATATATTCGTTTTGTAATAAAATATTTAAATGTCTCAAACTTTATATAGAAAATAACATTCGGTTTTATTTCCGGTCGTAATTTTTACAAGTAGATGGACGACTAATTTGCAATATTTTAGCTTTCTCTAGCCTCGAAACCTCGTATGTATCGTGCATTGTTTTAAGTGCACACAGAACTGTTTGTACTTATAAACGGGTTCAAAACTTTCCATTTCGTATTATAGTAAAAATTATAAAAATAAACAATACTGTCATAATATTTAGATAACCTAAAAAAAGAGTCTTTATTCATTTAATAAATCAGTTTTGTCTACTTACCACCGTAATGAATATGTTTGCCGTAACATTAGCCACAACAAAGGCTCAAAGATACATTGGTTTTAAAATTTATATATTATTCACTTTTTTTATATAGTAACCGTGTTCTCGATTCCGGTCGTATGAACTATTTATTATATTATTATTGATGTGGTGTTTTATTTATGTGATGCCCTTAAATAGTATTTATATGGTTTATTGCACATGTAAATACTTATTGCATATGCTTTATTTTTTAACGTCTATTCTAACTAATTATTCACTATATTGTTCTGAATATTTTTTTATGATTTACGTATATATTGCAACAGAATGTACTGATAATAATTTTATGTCAAATTTATTCACTTTTGAGCTCGGAACTCATTCTATATATTACGTAACGTCACAAAATCTCTGCTTTATCATTACATAAAACAAAGTCCGCTGCCACGACTGTCTGTGTGTCTGTTCGCGATAAATTCAAAAACGACTGAACGGATTTTCATGTTGTTTTCACCAGTAGATAGAGTGATTCATGAGGAAGGTGTAGGTATATAATATGTCAAAGTTTTTTTATTATCATGGCGGGACAACGTCCGCCGTGCCGGGCCCGCTAGTGTGCGCATGAATAGACTAAAATAAATAAGTTTTGTACCTTTTCTCCTATGTTTCTCAACCGATTATCTATATTTTTATATAGTAGCCACTGACGACCTTTAATGTTATAAAAAAATACTTGGAAACAGTTTTATTCTTTACTACCAATGAATCGAAGCCTATTTGTTGTCTCTATTCGTCATATTTTACGATCCTTACGTCTACTAATCTACAATATTTGTATACCGTTTGACAATAAAACTTCAATTAATTAAAAAAAGTAATGAATTGTTGTCGAATTTTGACAATTATTTCAATAAGAGTCATGTAAATCGATTCAGTAATTTTCGCCTTATAAGCGCATTAACTGACAGACAAACAGAGACTGAGGTACGTTGTTTTTTATAATATGTAAGGAAGTATAAATCAGTAAAAAAAATCTATTGGTTATCCAATTAATCACTTACCGTTAATAATGACCGCATCATCTGTATAAAATGCGCCATCCTTGGAGGAGAATCCGATGTAATCTTCCGAATCACTCCCATAACTCATAGCGAACAGTCCTACCCAGAGAACCAATAGTCTACTCCCCGGCATTTTGCTGTTCGAGTGATGCCTACCTACATTCACAATTACTTGTAAACAAGTTGTACCAAGATGTGTTTCGCGTGAATGTGCACCTCGCAAGGAGCCGGTCCGCAAAATGCTTCGGGGCGTCTTGGCTCTGCGCCTTTATAATATCCTTACATTGCACGATCGACATTAGTTTAAAAAAGATAACAGAGCTTTTTCTCCTTTTGTAGTGAGCTGACATTAGCTACCCATTACCGGGCGAACTTTATAAAATATGACAATCATTTTGTACGCTCGAAATGGCATCATTGATTGATTATATTTATGTTTAGGCTTTCACACGGTATCGTAACAAAGAGTGGTTTCCGAGATCAATGAATCATAACGGGCAAAACAAAAGGCATCGATACGACTGTAAGCGTGAAATAATAACATGCAAAAACATTAATTAGTTTTACATATTCCTTATTAGGGGCGACTCTTTAAATCAATATGTTTTCAATTAACTGCAACACACGTTTTTGATATATCATATATGCAAACCGATTTGCAATATTATAAAAACCGGGTAAGCATTAGAAATTTGAAAAAAAAAAAATTTTTTACCTGCATTTTGAATGGTAAAAATTTAAATTGTAAGTACTTAAAACTAATATTAAGAGCTCAAACTTGGTGAGAATTTTTTTTCTATATGTAGATTAATATTTTGCAGGAGCAAGGAAAAAAAATTGCGGAAATAAACTATCCTAATCTATACATATAATAAAAATGTAAATGTAACTTATCTGTACTTTTACGATTTTCCTGAAAAGTTATTGCAGGTGTCTAGAAATAAGTAATTAAAATACATTTCAATCATTTTTAGAAATGTCTGTCTGTCTGTCTGTTTGCACGAACACGCATCACTGCTAAAGTACTGGGTTCACAATAAAAACACACCAAGAAAATCGTAAAGCATATCTCCGAGAATAATTTAGTCTTTGTTTCATTAAAATAGGTTCACATTATTAAAAATCGGCTGAGTCTCATAAGCGCTCGCCTTAGTAGTCCGGTGAAGCTGTTAAGGACTTGCAAGGCCAATAGCCCAGTCAGTTCGAAAAATTAAAACCACTCTATTAAAAATTATTATAATTTTAATGACGACGCGGCGAGATAAAAATACACACATCAAAAAAGTCTAAGCAACATGCGTGATATTACAAATTTTACCATTTATATTAATTAATTTCTAAGTATTTACTCAAACAAAGTGCGTAGATAAGTTAACTTTTTTGTTATTGATGACATACTGGCTGGTTGTAAAAAAAAATTTGATTATGTTTTGTTTTTTCATAAAATTCAAATGACTGCGAATTTGTTTGAATTTAAGTGCGTTTTAATTGCTACGTTTAGTCTTGATTTTATAATTTTACCAACCATTTAAATAAAGTTAGCGACAAAATTGAATTGTTAGATATTCTTTACGTCATGAAGCGACGTCATTTGATGGCAGATGAAATGCAAAGAGCTGTAGGGATGTTGCAAGCGGGAAGTAATCAATCTCAGGTATCTCGACATTTTGGCATTCATAGAAGTGTTATTTGTCGTCTTTGGCAGCGCTACAATAATACAGGAGAACCCGCTGAACAGCATCCAGGCCGTAAAAGGAGTACAACCACTCGGCAAGACCGGTACATACAATTGACTGCAAGACGCCAGCCGATGTTAACCGCTCGAGAGATAAGTTTGAGGCTACAAATTTCAAGCGGAATAGATGTAAGTCCTCAAACTGTGCGATATCGACTGCATGAGTACGGCCTACGAGCTCCACGCCCAATCAGGTGCCCACCGATACGTCACGGGAATCGTGCTCGTCGATATGAGAGATGTCGGTGTAGAGAACGTATAACATGGACCCAGGAACAATGGGATAAAATTATGTTTTTCGATGAGTCGCGATTCGGGTTTAAGCCTGATACAAGAAGGGTGCGAGTGTATCGTCGGCCCGGAAATACTGAAAGGCTCAGGTGCGTTCAGGAAGTTCATCCATACAGCGGCTCAACAGTTATGTTATGGGCGGGTATTATGAAGAACAGGCGAACTGAGCTCGTTTTTGTAAATGGAAACATGAATGCTGAAAATTACATTGAGGATATTCTCAGACCTTATGTCTACCCATTTGCACAAACCTTTGGCTCCGATTTTAGGTTAATGCATGACAATGCGCGTTCACATACAGCTCGGCGAACCAGTGAATACTTTGCAACGGAGAACATCCGGGTATTGCCCTGGCCTGCACAATCGCCAGATCTCAACCCCATCGAGCACGCATGGGACATGCTCCAGAGACGTGTTTTGAAGGACTTGGACGGAACGACAACAACCCAACAGCTGAAGGATTTGCTACAATTCCATTGGGAGCGAATACCGCAAGATGACATAAACAGTGTCATTAATTCAATGAATAATCGTTGCCGACAAGTTCTGAATAGCAGAGGAGACTTTATATTAAATTGTTCTATTCTTTCACAATAAATACATTTTCTTTAGAAATTTCATTTTGTAAGAAAAAAGTTTAGTTTCTTATGTATCTTAGTTTCTACAGTATATTCTAATATTGTTCATTTCTGTTATTAAAAGAACTTATAAAGACAACAGCTGTTATTTTTACATCATAGAACCCTAAAGATATTATTTTAAAAATAAAATACAACGTTATAATGTGAAGAAACATCCTAAAATTTAAATTAGTACATGTTGCTTAAACTTTTTTGATGAGTGTAGATAAGTAAATGGATTTAATACATTCAGAAGATTTTATTAGTCACTGTTTCTTTTTACATTACGTTCCACGCGGGCGGAGTCCCGGGCACAGCTATATATATACAATATAGCTCTATAATATAACAATGATTATTTTAGTGATTAATCTATAGAACATTTATTCTATTCGTCGAGATTCACGACTTCAATTTTCGATCAGTGACAGAGTTTGTTTACACACAGAACGTGGATTCCGACATCTGAGTGTTTCATTTGGCAAGAATAGGATGAATAACTAAGTTATAACTTAGTTTGGATCTACCAGTGTGGATGCATTTGTGTTACCTAATTCTATGAATCTGGTTAAATTACTATATACCTTCAATTGCCGATGAATATATACAAAGATAACAACTTTGCTTTACCATTTTTTTTCCAATACAGTTTTACAGCTTCAAAAAATATTACCTACTAATCTTATTTTCAAATTATCAATACACAGTGTTATAATGCATTGCCGTGAGATACATTAAATAATTAAAATTATCGTGACATGGTACTTTGTGGTAAAATGATAACAGTCGATCTCTAATATATCCTTTTATATTTACCTGTTGTAATCAAAATAATAACACGAAAATAAATCAAAGTCATCCTTAATGGGTGTACCGCAAACACATAAACCGCAAATATCCGCAGAATGTCAGTGAACTTCTTCATAAAATTTTCATAAAACTCATATAATTCTGTAGGTATGATGATTACGTGACTGAAATACAATCTGGATAAAGGGAATTGTTTTGAAATATAGCAAATTATTAAAAGACCTCCTTCATTTACCTCTAACATTTAGGTATCAAATATTCGATAATCCAGATTCAAAGTGTCGTGTTTAGTCTAGGTCACAAAAAATTAGATGGAATAGACGATAATGTTTTTACATGAACCAACGACTAAGATTAAATTTAAACATGTAGATACGTTATTAGCTTCATTAATCTTTTGCTTGTACCGTTATTCTTGTGCCGACGATCTCGGCTTGTAAAAATTCACAGCTCAGACTTATGTTTACTGATCGATCTTTTGTAATCGAGTCTAATTTTATATTCTAACAAAAATAGTAATATATATATAAGAGTTGTTGAGGTATGTATGCCTGGTACATATATATGTTTCAACAACTCATATATGTATGAATAGTTAGCCTAGCTTAGGTTAGCTCTGATAGGTCGCGAATTGCATGTATCAGGCAACAGCCCAAGCCGAGGTGTGCCGTGCACCCTTGAGCTAGTTGTCAAATAAAGTCGGCTGAGTGCCTTAAGCGCTCGCCTTAGTAGTACGGTGAAGCTGTTAAGACCTTACTAGGCTAATAGCATAGCCAATTCGAAAAAAAAAAAAATAGCATCCGGAACGTAGCTCGATCAATGTTAATCAGCTTATATTTAAATAATGACTCTTAAAAGGACAGTAATCCTAGTTGAGATTAATCCTAAGAATTAAGATTGTGTAGTGGCAATGCTGTTGCAAAATAACACTCTTTAAATCAGAACACAGCTACGCTAGAACTACCGCTTTATGTGTCTAGGCTTCGTTGAAATTTAAATAGAATGGTACCATTTAATCTATGTTACTACTACGTAAGATGGGTTTTTATTGTATTGTTATACGTTTTACCTGACTAACCACTGTACTTCTTTTTTGAGCTTGGATTTTGTAAAATATTTTTATAGTATACTAGCCTCTGCCCGCGACTTCGTCCGCGTACATTTAAATGTAGTCATATTTACAGACAACCACGACATGCTCCAACAATAAATTAAATATTAATAAAACAAAAGATTAAACTATTTTACATATAAAAAAAAATTACATGATAATACAAAAACGAGAAGATTGAAACAGAAAGAGAAATATAGGAAATACTGAAAAAAAATAATCATAACTGTGTTTTGTGAAGAGATTGATATGTCTCTATCGTTGTTTTGAAATGATTTCGTTTAGTTGAGAAAATGTCGCATGTTTTATGGAGTGAGTTATATGACCTAGATAATCTGTTGACTGGAGAGTAAAAGCCTAAATTAGTACATGAATGAGAAATATAAAATGGAACGTATTTATTAGATCTCGGAAGCTTAGTAGGAATATTAAATTTGAAGTGATTAGTAATTTGTGGACAGTCAATTTGGTCATGAAATATATTAAATAAAAACATAAGTTCCAACATCATTCTTCGATTAAGAATCTAAGTCCTTCACAAGAATACATGGATGTGTATCATTTTGACGCATAAATATTTTGCCTCCACGTACCAAACATATTTAAATTGGAGTTCTTTAGCCTTTTGTCTTGCTGCTGCATGTAACATTTTATTTTCGGATGACAGATGTTCTGTGACATATATAGGCGATGAATGTATGCTTTTTATTCCTAGGTCACAGGACTGTAATTTATTTGTCGAATTAATCTTGTTATGTTTCATAACAGCTGCTAGTAATGTATCACGAAGGCGGGGACTGCTTAATTTCACAAGTATGGAGCGGGGACGAGAGTTCTCCGATAGTTTCTTAGCAATACGAGAGCAGTAGTAGATATCTTTTTCTGATATGGGACATTTTACCACTCGGCCAAGTTGTTC
>MU159045.1:223263-282443 GCA_015888305.1 Antheraea pernyi | reverse complement strand
ATTATTATAATATTGTATACATGTATATATTTATTTATCCATTTTCTTCTGTTTTGTTTATATAGGCACTACCTACAAAATTTTTTGCTTAACATCAAAACCGCTGATTAGCTGGAAGAAAATGCCTTATGGCATTAAGCTCGTCAGTATACAAATCAAAAGCGCAATAAAGAATTCATGCATTTATTTACTATAATTATCCTAATTAAAATATTAAATAACAAAATAGATGCCATGCTTTCTGTTAAATCTTTAGCAAAATGTTTTATACTTGTTAGTATATGTAATAATCGTTTTCCATCAAGGTGCTCGAGCTTACGCAACTTTACATCTTACTGGAAGATGTGATATAAATGACGCAGTTCTTAAATTCATAACAGTGATTATATTAAATTAAATATTGGGATAGATTTTTGAAGTGAAACTTTTTATGGCGCTGTAGCTAAAAATTGTCGTGACAAGTTAAACGTAAGATAGGTATGTATCTGTGTATGTGTAAGTATGTAAAGATGCTGTCTGAATCTAGTAGTATACCAAATTTAGTAAATGTTTAGTTAACAATTTATTAATATAAATATAATACACTAGCTGACCCGTGCCCACTTCGTTGGACGGTAATAGGCATTATAAAGCTACGACTTTTTTCTAGTACTCAATTATATATATATTTTTTTTTTTTCGAACTGACTACGCTATTGACCAAGCAAGGTCTTAACAGCTTCACCGGACTACTAAGGCGAGCGCTTAAGGCACTCAGCCGATTTTATTTTGACAACTAGCTCAAGGGTGCGCGGCACACCTCGGCTTTGGCTGTTGCCTGATACATGCAATTCGCGACCTATCTGAGCTAACCTAAGCTAAGCTAACTATTCATACATATATGAGTTGTTGAAACATATATGTGTACCAAGCATACATACCTCAACAACCCTTATATATATTTCGTATCGGATAATATTCTAAACTATTTCAGTTTGATAAGGGGAAAAAATAAAACCCTTCCACCTGCATGTGTAAGCGTGTATGCGTGCACGTGTGTGGAGGTGATATGTGTAATGTTGTCGCAGTGATGTAAGATTTTGTGTCACTGTATCGCGCGAGCAGCGTACTCAAGGGCTCCACGCCGAGGGAACGGACCTAGGCTTGAGCTGCTGCCGAGGGGGGCCTAGTCTGGTGTGCGGGAGCGAAATTTACCCCCAGACCACGGCGGCGTGATCTGTGGTTACGCGGGCGTGGGCGTGAGCACGCTCTGTTTGGAGATACAGGCTGGTACTGATCGTTCACTGCCGTTATTTCATCGGGAGGGTCGGTAAAAATATGTCGCGGACGTCTTTTACAACGCGCAGCGTTTGGTACGGGTTCGTATTTTGCGGCGGATACCACTAACGGACTGATACTCAATTATATATCTCTCATCGTTAAGGCAGCGTTCGTAATAAACGTTTTCATTTGACCATTTTTTCTCCGACTCCCCAGATATTACCCTCCTGTAGCCTCACAAACTTTACCACTTTATAATATTATAATAATAATATAATTAATGAATAGCTTCTGCCCACGATTACGTACGCGTGGAATTGTTATTTTGGGCTAACACGCAGCGGAAGCTCTCAAAAGGAAAAAAAGCCCTGATTTTAAAACATTTTTCATTGTTGTTCTGTTTCTATTCGCCTAAGCGTGATATATATGACACTCACAAATAACGTAGCTTTATATTGGTAAAAGAATTTTTAAAATCGGTTCAGTAGTTCCTGAGATTACCCCGTACAACGTCACAAACTCACAAACTTTACCTCTTTATAATATTAGTATAGATATAAACCGAATAAGTTTCACTTCCTCCGCTTGTACACACTAAAACACGTACTGTCAAATAACTTCTTCGTAATCCTTCACAAAGATGTGCTTTTAACTAGTTAATATGTCACTTTTCAACGTTTTAGCGCTCGACGTAATAACACAAAAATGGTCTAGTGGTTAAAGAAAACATTTCCTTTGGAATCTTGCGCGCTGTAATTAATAAAACGAGGCTTTTTATATTGCTACAAGTCCTCTGCTAACTGGAATACTTATTTGTGTTAAACTGTCAGGACACCTAGTCTTTTTCATGTAGCGATATAATATTTCCGGTCCTTATTTTTTATCGCTTTATCAGCTATTGTGGGTAGGGTTGTCCATATTGGCTCTCTCTTTTAAGTAATTTCTTAGATTTTTATTAATTGAACTTAGAACTCTAATCTGAACTTAATGGGAAATGACTACTGTAACACAATAAGAGTACAGAAAATGGTTCCCGAGGGTTGCCAAAACACATTTATAACCGCTTATCGACAAATTCTTCGGATCTTCTTTCAAATTCTATCGGAATATCATGGTTATCTAAGTGGGTATTAGAAACTTCCTAACCCCATGCTATGGGGTCATGGTCTTTTCGTTGTAAGAAAGCTCTGGGTCATTATAGAATACGAAAAATTCATGCCATGTCTTGACATGGCTTGCGGTTTTGGTGTCAAATGGTCATTTTAGGGTGGAACAATAAGTGAACGAAAGTGATCTCCGGAATTGACACCACTCTCTGTGGATCCACTGTAAACGATGGTAACGTTAATGTATTATAAGTACATATATGTATGTTAGATATATAAACGCGGTCTAGTTTGTTGCTGGTTCTTCTCGATGACTGGATTATTTTCCGATAGTTCCGGTGGTAGATTTGATGTTCATAATCGCGTGCTTATAGTCTAAATCGAATAAACTAGTCTTGATTATGGTATTGAAATCACGGCGGCTGACGCATTATTGAAATATTTAATCATCACTAATTACAATATTAATACTTAGATGCGAAATAGATTATTGATACACGGGACCATGATAAAAAGTACGGTAGATTAAACTTATGCTTCAAATATAGTAAACTACGTAATTTCCAGAAACAATGTTATTATTGTAATTTATTGGCATATGTTATCACCCACCTCTGGTGCCGCTGCATCACTTTCAAGAGACGAGACTACAACACGACCAGAACATTATAAATATACACCATACTATAAATATACATCGACACTAGCGCCACCATATTAAGAGACACATTGAAATTAGCGCCACCATAATAAAGATACATAAATAAGAATAATTATTATTATATAGATCTTAATAAGACGTAAATAAGAATATCATTATATAGAATTGAATCATTAGTTTGATCATTATGAATAATAAATAGTATATTCTTTGACTTCATAGTTCGGCCATGAAAGGCTAGACGTCGCTGATCTACATGTCGAAACAGATTAGTAAACATATTAGAGATAATAAATAAGGATAATTATATAAAATTGTTGTATAGCTTAAATAACATTAATTTGTTCATACTTTATTATTTTTGTGTTACTTAAATTATTTTGCGGAATTATGTATAAATAGTAATCGCTTTGACTTATATAGATGGGCCTTTAAAAGGCAAGGTGTTGGTGATATCTACGCATTATTGTATAAGAAATATTGTAAGACGAAGCTCTGGCCAAATAAATAGTTATAGTATCTACGAAGTGTTTATTGGCTATCCTGACTGCATCGTCACTATACGTGATTAGTGTAATACATAATTACCGTAACTCCCAAATTTTTAAAATAATTTCAAACGTATATAACAGGTCATATAACAAGCATTTTTAATTGAAGCGGTATACCACAATCTATAACTAACTAATATCACGCACGTTATAGTCACGTCACATGAAAAACCTCTCTGAAAATCCTCTCATTGCGACGTGGTTCCAAATAACATTAGACGATAAATAAATAATTTCATAATAATATGGGAGATCAATACAATTAAATTACTTACCAATTTCGATAGCTAAAAATGTGTAAAGAACGTTGTCTTAAAATATCATGAAGTTATTTCCGAATTTATTTTTTTATGCGACTGGAATCAAGCGAACAGTTGTGTCACCTGATCACCGCCATCCATAGGCATCTGTGACACAAGGAGAATCGCAGATGTGTTGCCGAAAATAATGCAGGAGTGCAAAATTAATTATATAGTATTTTGTACCTAATTCATTCATACCTTACTATAGTCAAAGCATTCTGAAACATTTTTCAGAGTAGACTTTTTTAAAGTCGGTTTTTTTTTTCAATTAATTGAATAAACACAGTCTTGGATTGTCATAACATACCAATATCTCAATCACTATACATTCGCGATTTTGAAGTTCCCTGGTGTATCTTCTAAATTCTAAGTCCAATGCTAATGTAATTAAAATATTTCATTTCCAATGATATTATAACCAAAAAAGTGTAGATACGTTATAAGCGCTTCTATAGTGCCTTGTTAAAATTTGGCTAGCTAGCAAACGTGATCTCAGTATCGTGTCAGCGTTAATGGAAGAATGACATGTACTAATCGTTCATCTTTTTACTTATAACTAGTGGGCACCCAGAGGTCAACATTCGACCATAGTTCATTGAATTTTTAAAGTTTGAATTTTATTAGGGTTCTTTTGTCAAACGGATATGTTAATGTTATAATATCATTGTAGAATGAAAAAGGGTAATTGGAACGTAAGAGTAAAATAATACATACAGTCGAGCATAGCAACCTCCTTCACAACCTTTTTTGAAATCCTTTATTGACAGATGTCAAAATGTATTTTTTATTTACATGTGTGTATATGTCGTGTAAAATTGAAACAGTAGTGTGAGTAATGCATATTTTAATTAATTTAATGTACTTCTAATGTATTTTATATAAAATAAATAGCTTTCTACACTTCTCCTCCATATAAACTATAACTATGCCAAATTTCACGTTCATCCGTTCGCCCAATTCCGTTAAAAAGGGATACAAAGTTTAGGCTTCACGTATTAATATATAGATATCAATACCCCTTTCAAATAAAAACATAATTTTCCATATCTGTCTATAAATGACGAAGTTATGAGGTAATAAACTAAAACGAATACATCCGAATTGACAACCTCTTCCTTTTTGAAGGCGGATAAAAAGACGATTGCGAAATAAATTAATACCTAATTGTTTGGAATTACAAAGAGGTAGGATTGTTGAATACATCTATCGTGGATGATGCGTAAATTAAGTTATTCTTTAAATTAATATTAATATGTCTACGGTATTTTGTTTTGATCGATCGAATGAAAAAGAAACACGTAGATAAATGTGGTCAATCTGTCTAGATCACATACGTTACAAGTCCGGTTTTGATAACGATGCTTGTACGAAAACTGGATTAAAAAAGTATTCGTTTGGTTATTCTGAAATAATAATTCGTTTTGCTGTCATGTAAATTTACATAAGTCTCACTTTTTTATTATTTGCATAGAAAACCATGATCAAATTTAATCGACAAAAGAATTAATATGTAGTTAATGAAATTATTAGAAACTAGTTGTGCCCGCAACTTCGTCCGCGTGGATCCTTATGTAAAAAACAGTGATTGATAATGTCATCAGAATGTATTCTGACTTCTACTTTTCTATTGTACTTAAGTCGCATCGTCATTAAAATTACAATATTTATTGATAGAATGAACCGATTTTAATGAAATTTAGACTAAATGTTACTCGAAGATATGCTTTATGATTTTCTTTATGAGGTTTTATCGTGAACGCAGTGCTTTGGCAGTAATGCATGTTCAAACAAACAGACAAACAGAGACACAGACAGACAGACGAATAATCATTTCTAAAAATGACTGAAATGTATTTTATTACTTGTTCCAAGACACCTGCAACAATTTTTTTCACAAAAATCTAATAAGTTCATCAAGTTAGATTTACATTCTTATATTGTAATAATATATATGCCTAGAAGTATGAAATTTCAAACGTTCCTTTTATACTTTGGTGAGAAAGGGTTTTTGTAAATCAAACGCAAATGGGTTTAAAAAACAATAACCATTTATTATTGCCGAAGGGAAATCCTATCGGAAACACTGTTGTATACCAGTATCTATATCGTAAAGTAAGTTATTTGTTTCGACTTTTTACACTGTAATGGTTACGTGAATATGAATCGCAAATGCGGTGCAACGACCAGTGTTCACTACGAAGGTCATGGCTTGAGTAAAAATGCGTGGGTTATTGTATGTTCCTATCAGAAACCTGATATTGTTAGGGCTGAACACACGTTACCTAAACATGGCTAACAAACATAAAGACAAAAAGAGTAAGAAATAGGTTGTGTACTAATTACAATACCTACAACCCTAAACTTATATGCCTTATTACTATATCATTAGATAATCTGGTGCTACTAAATTGCGGAATTAACGTATAATTCCCATGTACAAAATTTCATCATAAACCTTAAATTACTTTTTGAACTATTCTTTAAATTATTATACTCAATTAATCTCTTATTGAAATATGCTTTCCGTATACACAATCTCAGTAAAATAAGTTATAAATTATGTATAATATTAAAGTGTTGTATATGTATTTTACTACCGCTAAATATATTAGTAACATTTTTTATAGGTAATCAATTTTGAAATAACATATTTTTTCTTTCTTTCAAAATTGAATCAACAGGGCGTATATAAATATCGGTTCGTACGCATTTATTTTACAAAATCTAAAAGTTTAATAACGTTTGATAAAATTCGATTGACAATTATTATTTTTTTACACTTATGTAGAATATTACTGATCTTTGTACTATATTAGTTTAAGAATTATATAACCTACTAGCGGGCCGGGCGGACGTTGTCCTGCCTTGATTATAAAAAATAGCTAAAATTCAACCGCAGCGCTACCTACCGGTTCCAATTGAATGAAAAAAAATGAAAAAAATCTAAACCATTCTCGGATCGACTGGAACACGCACACAAATTTCATCAAAATCGGTCCAGCCGTTTAGGAGAAGTTCAGTGACATACACACATACAGAAGAAATTTATATATAAAGATATAATTCTAAATCAAGCCGGTTTTTAAATTAAATTTGTGCATAAAAATAGACAGATTGAAGGACATTTTTTAACATCATACTGTCTTTTATAATAGTTATCACAAAATTTTGCAAAAATAAAAAAAAATACAAACAAAACTACCGGCTTGTTGTGCAGTACCGGATTCAACTTTAGTGCCGCCCCTGGGCAATGTAAAAAAGCCGACGTATTATCGAAATTTTGCATAAAGTGAATAAAGTTACGACATATATTTTTTGCAATATGCGAGTTATTTCATTGAAATATTCTACATTTTCACATAAATTAAAATAAAATTAATAACAGTAATTGCTTAGATTATTGAATTTAAAAATAATAGTGATTTATCAAATGTCCCCCTTCAAATATTTTGCCCTGGGCACTAGCCCCGAGTGTCTCTATTGTAAATCCAGCACTGCTATTGTAATATAGATCAATAATATTGATTAAATTCATAGTATGACACCTAATTATTATTCGTAAGTTGTGTTCACATAGAAGATAAAATAGTAAACGCGTCATCCTTTTCTTATTAAATTCACAATGGAACTCATCATTTTTTAAGTCAATAGTGTAACAATAAGATATATCTCTGGATTATTTATAATGAATATGGGTCGTTAGTATTTTTTTTTATGTTCGTAGCATTGCCAACTCATTCTTAATTAATTAATTGATACTTACAAATAATTCACCATAATGACGGATCACAGCGTACTATGGATGTTTTGGGTCGTCGGCCGTATTTAACATTATGAGTTAATAAGTTTTCTTTGGGATTACTTTTCCCTAATAGGTGAGGTAAATTCCACAGTTACCAACACAATTTTGAATGTCTGAATTAATATTAGGCCAAAAAATAGTATGACTTGATGTCCTTCATGTTATAAGTATAAAAAATCTCTTCTTAATGACATACATAGGAATGTACAAAAAAGAAATGATAACTCTATCTGACAAAAAAAAACAGTATAATGAATTTCTTCTTTAACTGGAAAGTAAGGTTTAATGCAATCTTCAACTTTATGTTTTGGATTAGGAAAACCATTTTGTAAATATCATATTAATGACTTGGGCATTGTGAAAATTAGGTGAGGTTAGGACTTTTTGACTTATATTTGTCGTGTTTGACTAGCACTGTACTGTAATATTTGTTCATACTGTATTGTGGCATTTGTTGTAAAGTTTGTCTGGTTCCTGTGAGTGAGCGTGGGTTCGCACCCTACCTTCCTACCCTAACTTCGCACCTTGTGTGATGTATTTGGGTCATCGGCCGTATTTAAGAATACACTTGAATGA
This sequence comes from Antheraea pernyi, assembly GCA_015888305.1. Classification (NCBI taxonomy): domain Eukaryota; kingdom Metazoa; phylum Arthropoda; class Insecta; order Lepidoptera; family Saturniidae; genus Antheraea; species Antheraea pernyi. Next base: position 274,185 of record MU159045.1, on the reverse strand, counting down.
AGCAATATATGTGTATACTTGTCATGGCTACTGAGACACGCAATAAAGCGTATATTCCTTCATTCAAGTGTATTATTAAATACGACCGACGACCCAAAAACACGTACCTGTAAATTAAAGTATATGGAACTCTTGTCTAGAACGTGGGCTGGGTTTATTTCTAAACTTTATAGCAGCATTAAGCAACAATCTATAGATGTGAATTTTTGTAAAATAACAACATAGTGTAATAAGTGTAAGTATTCTAAGTGACATGACTTTTAATAGTAACATTGTTTAATAAGTGCTCTCAATTGCTAAGGCTGGAACACACCTACTGGTGTTCAGTAACAAATTAAGAGAAGAGGACTTCGGGCGGTTTCTTCGTACGCCGAGATCTCCGAGATCTCGTGGAAGATGAGTAATTGAGCTGCGTAGTCTATACTCGACAGGGAGAAGGAGTAGGAGTAGGCGGGGTGATCCTGTGAAGGATTAGCCGCCGGCGGTCTGGAAATGGGCTGGGACGCGGGCTTAGGAGCCCACGGAGCCTGAGGGGCCCAGTAGGGGGGGTCCGCGCTAGTTGCGGGTACGGACGCTGCCGGTGCACGAGATGTGCTCGGGAAGGCCTCTCGAGACATAAGAGGCAGAGGTCGGGGGCGGGCGAGGGCGGCGGCCGTCTTAGACGGCGACGCCTGCCTGGGGTAGCGAGGGCGCTTTGTGCGCGGGGCGCAAGAACATCCGCGATAATTCGCGGTATGACCCAGGCCGCGGCACACAACACAGCTCGGGGGATCGGGGGAGTCTTTCGAGCGAGAACACTCCTTGGTAGAGTGGTCGCTGAGGTACTTAACGCACCTGGACTTCAGGAGACAGTTTCGTGCGGAGTGTCCGTACACCTGGCAGTTGTGAAGCATATGCCGCAATTACTCGAACTATCCCCAATATCGAACATCCATCATCATTAACATCATTCCAATCGCTAGAATTAGCACATGGTTAGGTAAGGACAAAATAAAAAAATATGAATATGTTAAAAAAAATAAAGTAACATATCTTGCGATTAATTCAAAGCTAGTGTATTTGTCATTAATATTGCCTTATTCTGGTACTATTTAACTTTCAATTAAGAAGAAAGTACCGGCATTTAAAAAATGTCTTTCTGATGATGGTCTTTTTTGTAGTATCACTGAAAAGTTTTTTTGAAAGTTGTTTATCAATATACACAAAAAATATTGTTCATCCTTTTAAAGACGGGTATACTGGAAAATACCATATTTAGGTTTCAAAACACATTATCTTAATTTGACTCTCAGATAGCGAGTCAAAACGAATATAAACTGCGAGAACTTATGATTTTAACAAATCTCAAGTAAGATACAGACGCATTTTATGATTTATTAGAGACAATAGAGATTGATTGAAAAGTTATTTTTGGAGAGTAGCTTAATATATTACTAAAATCCCTACATGTACTAAATTAACAGTGTATAATTATAGAGCCGCTTCAGTTGCGCAGGGGCATAGCCTTACTGAGTATATTCTACCGTCTATATCACGACGAGTGTTCCGAAGAATTATTTAGTGTAACAAACGGAAGCACATAGTATCGCGCCACGGTACTGCCCACCGGAAGCACTACTGTACGTAAGCCCACCGGAAGCACTACCGTACGTAATGCCTAGTGCTGCCACCGGAAGTATCGCCATAGCCAAGCCAAGCCATGCAACTACCCCACCCGCCGATGACGCCATCTAGCCATGCCTTACAAGTGGGGTAGGGATAGCCAGCCATAAAAGGCCGTGCGTGCTTCGACTCGGGGTAGTCTTACACCACATTAACGCGCGGTAGCTCTTTCCGTCTGAGTATCGATTTGAAGTGTTAACAAAGTGACGTTTAACTTTGTGTGCTTATAATTGCTCTAATGTGATTAAAATAAATCAGTGACGTGCATATATATCAAGTGACGTTTAATTCTACCTGTCCTTACATTAGTTTAATTCCTTCCTCCCCTTCCAACAACCGAATCACGCGCACTGGGCTTTGGAGACACAGTTTTACGGTAAATTATATTTAGATACGATCTAAAAAGTTCGCAACTTCATATCTTTGCCATACCGTGAACCTGTGCAACAATCCCCCGGCCAGTGTGTTCCCTATTTAATTTAATCCCTTCCTCCCCTTCTCACAACCGAATCAGCGCATTGGGCTTTGGAGCCACAGTTTTACGGTAAATTGTATCTGGACACGAACTAAAAAGTTCGCAATGTTATATCTTTGCCGTACCGTGAACCTGTGGAACAATCCCCCGGCCAGTGTGTTTCCTCCTTCCTATGACATGGGGTCCTTCAAGCGTAACGTGAAAAGACACTTACGCAGGCCGGCATGACAGCGGCGAGCGCGGCGAGCGGCGATGGATAGTTTATCTCTCGGTGGTTGCCATTGTTTTTGGATTGTACTATGCTAGCCATCGGACATAGTGCATTCATTTTGTCATGCTACAATAAAAAATATAAATATACTTCCTAAATATATCGTCATTTGTTAAGATTTGTCACGTTTGTAGTTTTTACCCGCTTTAGGCATCCTATTGTGCGGGTAAAGCGGGTTTTTAAAGTTTTTAATTTTTCATAATAGATAAATGTCACGAATTTATTATATTATTTTGAAGTTCGATAAATATGCTACAAAATAAAATTACATTGGTTATAACAGTGAGATAAAAATTAAAGTTTTTGGGCCTTCACCCTTAGCTTACCCGCTTTAGGATAACTTCCCCTACATACGTAGGTTTATAGATACAATAGCAGGATTACACAAACCTCGATAAAGTAAAAAACCTCTATAATTTCCAAAAATAACCTGCCCCTTTCCCCTCAGAGCCCATAACCTCGATTTCTTCAAATACGCACCCTCTATATCTTAAATTTATAACTTCAGTATTAGCCCTGAGTTACTTAAAGAAATGTTTCGACGAGCTCTATAACATAAACTATCTGCCAATGAGTGATTTCGAATGAATGTACAAAACAAAAAGTTACTCGTACTTTATTGCTTGCACGTGTTTACAAGTTTAATTGTTAACACAAACAATAAGTATGTATATACTATACAAACATACTGTAAACGTATATACCTACTATAAACAATATGTAATCACCTATTGGTTCTTTGAAATCCCTAAAAGCTGTATTTGCGGTCTTTAGTACACCGGCTTACTTGGATGATTAATTGTTGATGACTGTCCAGGAAACTGTGACGTGTGATAAAAGTTTCCTAAGTAAAATGAGTTCAAAAAGAAAATTAACAACACTAACATATGCTGATAAATTAAAAGCGCTAGAAGCAGTGAAAAGTCTCTATATATCATAGAAAATGAAGTCGATTTAGAAATCGCGATATGTTAAAAAACAATCACAGACTAATACTTTATTTTTATGTAACACTAACTTCTGCCCGCGACTTCGTCCGCGTGTTATAGTTACTTTGAGCTAAAACTAACACGCAGCGGAAGCATTCAAAAGGAAAAAGAACCCGATTTTGAAACATTCTTCATTTGTGCTCCGCTCCTATCGGTCTTACCGTGAATATCGCTTATAGCCTTTCTCGATAAATAAACTATCTAACACTGAAATAATTCGGACCAGAGTAGTTCTTGAGATTAACGTGTTCAACCAAACAATTAAACAATTAAGTTTTATAATAACAGTATACTTGTAGATTCCTACTTTTCTCTCGTACTTACCTCGACTTCAAATTACAATAACTTTTGATACAGTGGACCGATTTCAATGAAACAAAGACTAAGTTCTTCTCGAGGATATGCTTTATGATTTTATTGGTGAGGTTTTATTGTGAATCCAGTAATTTATCAGTGATGCGTGTTCGTACAAACAGACAAACAGATAGACAGATATTTCTAAAAATGATTGAAAAGTTGTCTATAATTATTCATAGACACCTGCAACAATTTTTTTCACGAAAATCGAAAATGTACATACACGTTAGATTTACGTTCTTATTAATATCTTATATATAAAATTCTCGTGTCACAATGTTAGTAACCGTACTCCTCTGAAACGGTTTGACCGATTTTTATGAAATTTTATATGCATATTCAGTAGGTCTGAGAATCGGCTACTATCTATATTTCATACCCCTATGTGATAAGGGTTGTCCACCCCTAACATTATTTTTTTATTTTTTGGAAAATTTTTTAAATTTTATTGTTTATAATGAGGCATTAAAAATACATACAACCTTCAAATTTTCACCCTTCTAATACCAACCCCTATTTTTTAATAATTAATCGAGTTTCTTGCCGGTTCTTCTTGATGACTGGGTTTTGTTCCGAACCGGTAGTAGCTTTGACGTTCATAAGCGCCTTCTCGGGGCCTAAATGAATAAAGGATTTTCACCCTTCTAACACCACCCCCTATTTTTTAATGGTCATTTTAGTGGTTAATAATTTTTCATCGCACTCGATAACCGACCAATTATTTTGAAAATTATTTCACAGTTAGTAAGGTATATTAGATTACGTTTTATTAAGGTAAATATATATTATATAGTAAATGGGGCGTGGAGGTGAGGGTCAAAGGAGCAACCCAGTGGATATCGGGAAGACATTTCTTGCCAATATATATATAGTATAGTTTCGAGTCACAATTGGACCCGATAAGTTACGCTACAATCGGGTTTTAAGTTTTTTAAGATTTTTAGCGTTTGGAAATAAAATTGGAACCGGTAATAACCTATTTGGTGCAGACGAAGTTGCACGGGTCAGCTAGTATTTTATATGTATAGATGTGTATGAATTTTATTTTACCACTTCTTTTGGCGTATTCGGATAAAAATAGGAATATCAATCACTCTATAAAATAAACCCTTGATAAATAAAAATCTCTATAACTTAAAAGATTTTGTGTTACCCTCGGTTTTTAACTTAATGAGGTTCTACTGTATTCAATAAATATACTGCGTTCTTGCCGTGTTTACAGCGTATTGTGTATATTAAATAAGACAGGATGAACAAAATATTTGTATTAAACTAACACTGCGTCCGATCCAGTTCACCTTGAATCCTCCGCTCTATTCAATGTGTCCCTGTACTACCTGTATACAATAATAAATCAGGTTTCTAAATAAAGATGGTGATATTATTTTGATATTAGTTATAGTTGGTTGTGTGAAATAATCTATACTAATATATAAAGCTGTAGAGTTTGTTTGTTTGTTTGTTTGTTTGTTTGTTTGGTTGAACGCTATGATCTCAGGAACTACCAGTCCGATTTGAGAAAGTCTTTCGGTTTTAGATAGCTCATTTATCGAGGAAGGCTATAGGCTATATATCATCACGCTAAGACCAATAGAAGCAGAGCACCAATGAAGAATGTTTCAAAATCGGGCACTTTTTTTGCTTTTGAGCGATTACGTTATTATTATATACGTTGCCATGGTAACGTATTCAGTAGTAGTAATAATATTCGTCTAATAGGACAGGCGAAGGAATTAATCCATACTGCCAATTCTGAAGTTATGTGGTAAGTATCAAAGCTAACATTTTCAAAGTTTTTTTTTCCTATTCAAATAGTTCATAGGCGAAGGAATTAATCCATACTGCCAATTCTGAAGTTATGTGGTAAGTATCAACGCTAACATTTTCAAAGTTTATTTTGTTTTCGTATTCAAAATTTTATACTACTTTTATTTCCAATTTTTTATTTGTTCTATATTACGTATTATAAAAATAAAGTTTGTGTATGTACAATTAAAATAACAACTTTTTGATGAATGGATATGGCTACAAATGACCAAAAAAAACTTTTTTTATACTTTGTCTATATTTTTATATTATTATATTTTGTCTGTTTGTTTGTTTGTCCTGGGTAATTTCCAAAACGACTGGACCTATTTTAACGGGAATTTTACTTTTTACTGCCAGATAACCGAAATTATAGCGGTTGACATATTCTACTTTATTTGTCCGCGGCTTCGTCCGCATTACTTTGGGCCGATTTTCACGGGGTATTTACTGGTAGATAACAGACCTTAAAAAAGTAATTAATAATCTCAGGAACTACCAGTCCGATTTGAGAAAATCCTTCGGTTTTAAATAACTCATTTATCGAGGAAGGCTACAGGCTATATATCATCACGCTAAGACCAATAGAAGCAGAGCACCAATGAAGAACGTTTCAAAATCGGGCACTTTTTTCCTTTTGAGAGATTTCGTTAGTAGTAGTAATAATATTCGTTCAATAGGACAGGCGAAGGAATTAATCCATACTGCCAATTCTGAAGTTGTCAATATAGGTATTTCTTATATATCCTTTAATCAATTTTATTCCATGTCTAAGTTACAATAAAGGCATAAGCGCCAAATCTTCTATATAATATGTCGTACATTATTTTATCCATCATTATTATTTTCTTAGTCTTCATAATCATAAAACAAAATTGTTCAAATAAAGATTTCGTTAGCGTTAGTATTATATACGTTGCCATGGTAACGTGGTAAGTTTCTATCGCAAACATTTTCGAAGTTTATTTTGTTTTCCTATGGAAAAAGTTTATACTACTTTTATTTCTAATTTTTTATTTGTTCTCTATTACGTATTATAAAAATAAAGTTTATGTATGTACAATTAAAATAACAACTTTTTGATGAATGGCTAAGGCTACAAATGAACAAAAAAAAATTTCTTTATACTTTGTCTATATTTTTATATTAGTATATTTCTCTGTTTGTTTGTTTGTTGCGGGTAATCTCCAAAACGGCTGGACCTATATTTACGGGAATTTTACTTTTTACTGCCAGATAGCCGAAATTATAGCGGTTGACATGTTCTATTTTATTTGTCCGCGGTTTCGTCCGCATGGCTATTTCCAAAATGGTTGGACCGATTTTCACGGGGTATTTACTGGTAGATAACAGACCTTATAAAAAGTAATTTAGGTTTTTTATTCGCCTTCGGCCGCAGTGGAATATCCGTAATGCTTGAACTGATTTTCACGGGACTTTCACTGGAAGATAACTCACCTTATAAGAAGTAACTATTTTATTTTGTTTCTCAAGACTTTGTCCGCAATATCCTACTATCTCCTAATTGATTGGACCGACTTTCACGGGGCTTTTACGGGCAGATAACTAGCGGGCTCGGAAGACGTTGTCGCGCCCGGATAATAAAATGAAAACTTTGACAAATTATACCTAAACCTTCCCCATGAATTATCATTCTATCTACTGGTGAAAACAGCATGAAAATGGTAGTTTTTGACTTTATCGCGAACAGATAAGCTGACAGAGGACTTTTTTAACCGACTTCGAAAAAGGAGGAGGTTACTATGTTCGGTTGTATATATTTTTTTCATGCATGTTAATCGATATTTTAGTTAATTATGAACCGATTTTAATGATTCTCTTTTTATTTGAATTGGTACACTATGTAGTGATTGACTGCTACCTATGTATTAGTCCATGTGAAATTGATGACGTGAGACGTGTGCCTTACTGACTCCAAGAATAAATATACATAATTGAAAGTCATATATTTGTATGTAATATGAATTATATCATCTTTTTGGTCAATTTGGCGGCCATATTGTCTTATTTACCACGTTTGCTTCTACATAACTCAGTTATTATAGCAACGTATAAGAATAACTTAAGTATATCGACAATACGGGCATATTATATCTATCTATAAAATAAAAGATTTAAGATATATTGTTCGATAATGTATAGCTTATAATTTTCATTACTTTCTTATATAGTGTTAGTGAGTACTGAGTTTGGTATATAGTAGGTTGAAGTTCCAGTTATGTTGCTGATGATAAATCCCATCCCACTCGATATACTATTTGTATTCATATATCTAATGTACACGTTACATGTTACAGTTGGCGTGAGTGTCGTAGTTACAAATGTTTTTGAAAAAACTTTTCTGTAATATACACACCCACTCATAATTTTCCATTTCTTTAATACATTTTTTAAAAAGCGCGTGCGGAGCCGCGGGTAACAGCTAGTTTTATTATATGTCTATATCTTGTCAAGGTGTCCATAATTTAATCGGGAGACCAGTTCGAATGGACTAACTAGGATTTAAAATATTTTTCTTTTATTTACGATGTATAACTGTTAATAAAATTAGAAAATTACAAAATAAATGTAATACTAACATTATATGCAGCCCTTTTTTTGTCACATCTTTTTTGGGGCTCGCTAATTTTCGATTTTCGTAAATCCATATTTTATTCACTTTTTATGGATTTTTTTCGATATTCTCGAAATTTCTTTTAGGGTACGGCGTGTCCCAACAAAAATAACCCTAATTATATGTATTATTTTTATTTCTTTAATTTAATTGTTGGAAATTAATCACACTCATCTTTTAAATAACATAGGTTTAAACTAGCTATTTGTTTGAACATCGCTGCGAAGTTATAATTAGTAATATAAAAATAAAGAAAATTGACTTAGATAAATAAATATGAGCTCGGAGATCTTCGATCAACAATAACTAGATAAAGGGTCGGCGCGAAAAATACGTCTCGGTAAATAAGAGCTCACTTGAAATGTGTGCCCTTATTTTGTTTAGTTTGTTTGAAACACAGTCAATGTAAGCCCGTTTCACATGCCGCAGTGTATTCAAAAGATGCAAAAATAATACCCGAAAAAGCAATTTAACGGCCGGAGTATCTTATTTTCTCTAAATATATGTTGAATGAGTTATGTTTTAAGCTTTAAACTAACAAATAATATCAAATTTTGAACAAAATTACCGATTTTAAATCTGTGTTACAAACGCACGAACACGCACAATAACGGGAAAACGTGCTTTTTTCATTACGTGTTAAGGTTGAATTCACACTAAATGTTGTTTATGTTGTCTTTTCATTTGTGAGGGGAGTAATTTATTACTTTGCTCGTTTTATGTAAGTATTAGATAATATTTTGAACATTTGTGACTGTATTACTAGGTGTTATGGTTGTAATTAGGTTGAACTTAAAACTGCTTTAAAACTTTTCTTCTCCCTTTCTTAGTAAACAAATAGCTACACATAAGTATATATTTACGCGGACAGATTTTAGCTTCAATTTTGTACGTGGCCCTTTATCTAGTTATTATTGATCGAAGTCGGAGATGCTCATCCGCTGAGATACTCTATAAAATCACATCGATCACAATACACAGCGATTAAAATGTATCGCATATACAAGCTTATTATAACTTTTATCAAATTACATAAAAATGTAAATTCGACAAACAAGTAGCTGACATTGAGGATTGTGCTGCGTTTTATGCAATCAACGTTTAATAGTCGGTTGCCGGCGTCACCGCGTCGATCGCGAAGATTAGTTAGTGCACGTTGCTTAGCACTCCACGTTAGTACAAACTGACGGTATAAATTCGTCAGTAACGCACATTTGTTTCCGCTGTACAGTATAAAACCAAATGATTTGTTAAATTGTTCGCATTACGTTCAAGAATCTGAAGAAGTGAAAATGTTAGGACTCTTGCTCTTTGGCTCTATTTTAAGTGTGTGCTGTGGAGCAATAAATATTGGTGAGTTTCGTCTGTGTATTTGTTTTATTATTTTATTTATATTCCAACGCAATCAATATACATTTTATTATCACATAATACACTCCGTTTATAGTTAAACAGTAAAAGTAAGACAACCGTTTTTTTTTTAATAAATCAAACTAACTGACATCTGCGATTTCTTCTACGTTGTTTATGATCATAACAATATATTTTAAAACTTAAATAACTTTATAGTGACTGTTATACATCGTAATATTTGTTTTAGATAAGAACCAATCGTATATGGATTAAAATAAAAAAGGTCAAAATCTATCCAGTAGTTTTTGCGTGATGCGCACATAACGCCATACCTCTATCATTTTATTTGATAATGGTTGCAAAATGCCCTGTGGTTTCACTAAAATATTATCTACTGCTTTTAACGTGATAATTTGATTATTACATACATATTTCAAAATCAAAAGAGGTTTACTAATAAGGCTTGATAAAAATCGAATTTTCGAATTATCGTTCTATTGGATTGTAACATTGTTTTAAATTGATTTTATTATTGGTAGTTCGGATATTGTTTTTTTATATCATAGGAGGCAAACGGACAGGTGGATCACCTGATGTTAAGTGATCACCACTGTCCATAGACACTTGCAAGACCAGGGGAGTCATAAGTGCGTTGCCAGCCTGTATTGGGGGTGAAGGAAGGGAAGGGGGAGGGGGAGGGTAGGTGCTCCACCGGCGCTCTCACTGACCGAACGATGCAAGCACTGTTACTTCACGTCGGTTTTATATGAGAGGGTACTACTAACCCGAGCGAGCCTGGGGGAGAGAGGGAGTAAGGGAATGGGAAAGGGGAGCGGAGGTGTTTAGGGTATTTTTCAAATGTTTTATACACAATGAGGTATTTATGTAAAAATGTGAAATATTCACATATCTAAAAAGCTATTTGGCGTTCCGAATACAAAACCGAACGCGATGTTGTTGCTAATGTTTGAAAAACATTGAAATATAAGAAGTTACTGGGATGGGAAGATAATAATTTGTTGCAATCCAAAACAAATTCAATCATTTAATTATGAACCTGTTTTATTTAGCGCCAAGCATAATCTGCAATTAAAATGATTACAGACTATGTTGATTTACAGATGTTACGCCTGTCTCTGTAGATAGTGTGCAAACAAATCATTGTTAGTAATATGAATGTCATCGTGATTAATATATACTTTACTTGATTTTGTTCATCTCCAAGTTCAAACACATATTTACTGAAGAGAACTGGTGTTGCAGCAAACAAAATAGTATCAATAAGACAACCTGTAACCTTGCATTAGAAGACTCAGTTGTATTAAAGAATCTGAATTTCACACAACACGTATCTGTCAATTTTATATGCAAACATATGGAATCTCTATATATAAATAGGCGAAGATGTACCGATCAGTTCGGTACTGTTCTCTCCTCTATTTGTCAAGCGATTTTCTTTGTTTTTTTTAAATGTTTAATAGCTAGTTATGCAGCCAATACCCTTTGTTATACGTCGTGTTGATTCGAAAGATGCTGATATTACACATTTAACACCTATGTTTTGACAATTCAATTGTCGATAACAATCTGTTGTTTACTTTATATAGAATTGCGATATGTTTTCATTTAACCACCTGTTATTTACACTTTAAAAGGTTATAAATAACAGTAATGTACCATTTAGCGACAATTCTCTAGAAAACCTAGCAAAGAATACAACGTTTCTTAATTTATAAAAACCTCGAAAGCGACCGCTATGTATTAACTAGCTATTAACAAACTTTAGCGATATTAAAAAAAAACAGTTCATTTTTCCATTCCATTGCCAGATATTATTTACATATCTCTATGCACCATACTTCACGGTCCTTTACTTCTACTAATCTACAATGTCTGTATACTCTATGTAAAAAAATCTCAATGATATTGAAAGTTAAAAAAATATCAAATTAAGGTCGAATCTTGACCACTGGACGAACATTAGTTTTTATTATAATAAAATTTACATTTGAGATTAGAGTATAGACAAATAAAGTCAAGTGTAGGTCGGCGTAGAGTAAAAGTAATTATAATTTTTAAAAATCGGTAAATGGTTTGATTTACGACAGTAATTTTTAGATATATTTACACATAAATGAGACCCTATAACGATTTTAATTTACCGTTGTTATTTTTTTTACCATTACTGCAATCTGCTGAATTGTTATTCAGAGAGTCCTAAATGTGGTAGTAAAAGTCTGAGCAAAAGAAATTTAGTTCAGGATAAACAACAAAGACTTCAAATTACAAATGATGATATTTAATTCACTATGGTTCATCTATATCAATTTTGTTTTCCTTTACAGAAAAGTATTTAAAAGTATGCAATCGAAACTCTTTAGAGTTAAATCAATGTATGAAGGGTGCAGTGCAAGATGGGATAGCCGTGTTGTCTGATGGTGTAGAAGAAATTGAAATTCCTGCTCTAGATCCTTATTACCAAAAAGAATTGAAAGTTGAATATAAGAACAATCAGGTATGTCACATTTCGAAATTCATCTATACATATAATAATAATTTAAATCTAACGTGTTTGTACTTTTTAGATTTTTTGAACGAAATTGTTGCAGGTGTCTTGGAATAAATAATAAAATACATTTCAATTATTTTTAGAAATGTCTGCCTGTCTATCTGTCTGTCTGTTTGTTCGAACACGTATCACTGCTAAAGTACTGCGTTCACGAAAAAACTACATCATCAAATCATAAAGCATATCCTCGAGTAACATTTAAATTTGGTTTCATTAAAATCGGTTCACTCTATCAAAAGTTATTGTAATTTTAATGACGACGCGACTTAAGTACGAGAGAATAGTAGATAAGGAAATGGACTTAATACGTTCAGATGATTTTATTTGTCACTGTTCTTTTATATTATGTTCCACGCGGACGGAGTCGCGGGCACAGTTAGTACTATATATTATCAAGTATCTTGAGGTGGTGGAGGTTGAGATTTTACAAATTTCCTATTTAGTTACTAGTACTATGTACTAGTTATGTATTAGCTGATTGCCTTAGCTTCGAACGGGTGTACTAACGTAGAAAATGAGACCAAATCTTCACTTTACATATGTACTACATGGACATAAAATAAAACAACTGTACAATTGAACGTCAATCTGTTGATTCTGTCAATGTTTTTTTATACCTCTCTACGGACTTCTAACTTCTAACCAAATTTTTCACTTTTCCGTACGATTTTACAAAGATTTTCTTTCATACAAACCTTGTCCTGAGAATTATAAATAGAATAATAAAAAATTAGCCAAATAAGTGTCGCCGTTTTGAAGTGTTGCGTTTACATACATTCGATAATTAATTTTGAATAGATCTGTCTTAGAATTGAAACTCTTCGTTTATTTTTGTACTGGAAACTAACATTAGATTAGATAACTTCGTTTGAAAACACATAGCCCGGGTTAGTAATAATATTTAATTGAGTTATTCATAAACGTTGTTAATCTTGAAGGATCGCCCAGGAAATGTTTATATGATAAAATCATCCGTTAAAGACGATTTTTAGAAATGAAACATTTACCAAGGATAACTAAGTTTTAGCACCGTTGTTTAGTAATTAAAAACCACTGAAATTACATATACGTGAATCACACAGATTAGTACTTTTAGACTATTCGAATTTAGTATTAATTAATTACAGCAAAACAGCAAATTCACGTGAAGTAGCTAAATCAAGTCGGAAGCTATGTTAGTCATTATAAACCTAATTGGATGTATTTATCTATTTACTGTATAAGTACTATTTTTATAATAATTATAACTTGACGGTATCATACCTATCTGGCGTGTTTCAAGCACTTATTATCAAAAGGTCAAAAATTTAAATATTAAATATGAATGCTTTGAGATATAAAAAAACCCTTTGTGAACGTGGACTGTTTTTCTTTGTGAAAAATGAAGGACTACAAACTTCTTGTATTTTTAAAACAATATTTAATAGAGAATATAACATTCTGACGTTAGTTCTGCAATAACATATTGTTGCTGTGTTTGTAACAATCGGTCAAAAAAATTATTACCAATAAAAAACAAATTTGAATATATACCTACATGTTTAAATACGAGCAAGGTTATTGTATAAAATATATTGTACTAATGTTAGATAGATATCTTTGTCTTAAATTGTTGCTTTTAGCTTTGATATTAATTTATTGTGCTTAACTTTTTTTGTTCAGGAAATGTCGGGTTTTTGCAAGGACAACGACGATATAACACAATTAACATTGTATTGTTTTATTCATTATGCTTTATGGATAAGCTTGGTTACACATCCCTCTTAATATCCTTACATATTTAGTAGTCCGGTGAAGCTGTAGAGGCCTCTAAAAAGGTCAATAGCGTAGTCAGTTCGAGAAATAAAATCCTTACATATTTTAATCGAAAATTCGCGCGATTTGAGCACTACTGTATGTTCTGAGCATTGAATTCTAGAACATATGTTCTATATATGCATGTGTGTTAACTGTTTGGTTACAATAGCACAAGCTGTACTTAGTAGTTAATAAAATCGAAGTGCGTGAGATTGTTTTCTTAAAAAAAAACGGCTGTCGAATTTCTAAATAACTGTCATCAAACAAAGGCAGATGTGTTCTCATAGCAGAACTTTATAATTAGTATTTTTATAACCTGTCCTTCGCCATATATATATAGTCACTTAAAATCAAGTTTATATAACTTATGTATTACACTACACTTTTTTTAATCATATTACTAAAAATATTTAGAAAAACATAACGTGATGTTTTTATTTTTTATTTTATTGTAGTACGGCAAAATGACTGCACTGTGCCTGATGGTAAGCACAGTACACTCCAAAAACAATGGCGACCACCAAGTGACACTATCCATCGCCGGTCGCCGCTGTCATGCCGGCCTGCGAATAGCTGGATATGTACAGGCTAAACCCGAAACGCGACCCGTAGAAGCAAATCACTATGACGGGCTTTTTCGCAATATACATGGTGGTTGCGACACAGTCAGACTGTAATACCCTACCACCCCGCTTTCGCCATTGCCTCGTTCGTTATTCAGCAGGGTGCACCACGTGCAGGTGAGGTTGGCTTGGGTGTCTCAAGTCTTATGATGTTATTCGACACCCTTATACAAATGTGCTTATGTAACTTATAATATCGTTAAGCTGTATATATTGAAGTTATTGTTCTATCTTCTATGATCAGTTAGTGTTTATGTACTCATAACAATAATAATATGTTAGTGGTAATTAACGACGACATAACGTAGTTTGTTAATTGTGTGAAACTGACGAAATAACATTAAGAATTATATAAAATAACACAATGGAACAAGAGTATAATATTATCCTGTACTTTAATTTGGCCTTGAATACAACATACTAGCATTCATCCACGACTTTGTCTGCTCTAAATATACTAATATTATAAAGAGGTAGAGTTTGTGAGTTTGTGACGTTGTAAGGGGTAATCTCGGGAACTACTGATCCGATTTGGAAAATTCTTTCAGTGTTATATAGCTCATTTATCCGGGAAGGTTATAGGCTATATATCATCACGCTAAGACACATAGGAGCGGAGCAGCAATGAAGAATGTTGCCAAATCAGGGTATTTTTGCCTTTTCAAAACTTCCGCTGCGTCTTAGCGCAAAATAACCATTCCACGCGTACGAAGTCACGGGCAGAAGCTATTAACTAATTATATTATCTATAATCTATACTAATATTATAAAGAGGTAGAGTATGTGAAGTTGTAAGGGGTAATCTCAGTAACTACAGGTCCGATTTGGAAAATTCTTTCAGTGTTATATAGCTAATTTATCAGGGAAGGTTATAGGCTATATATCATCACGCTAAGATCCATAAGAGTGGAGCAGCAATGAAGAATGTTGCAAAATCGGGGTACTTTTTTCCTTTTCAGAGCTTCCGCTGCGTTTTAGCGCAAATAAAAGAAAAGCCATCGCATCGTTCAAATATGTATCTCTATGATACTAGCGTTGTCACGCGGTTTCGGTCGCTTTAATATAGACATGGCGTATCCTTCGAGAACAGAATTCTTTTTTTTTTGATAAAAGGTACCCACCCTATAACCTATTCTGTACCCGTGACATGCATGTATGAATTTTTTTTAAATGATAGGATGAGTAGTTAAAGAATGAAAGCGTAACAGAAACAACAAACTCAATTACGCATTTATAATATTAGTAAGGAATTCCGGATGAGTTACCGGAATATTGAATACTACAATGAAACATTATTTTAAAATAGTATAATTCATGGTGGTAAAGCTACGCTGAAACTATTACTGGCTTCAGCATGAACGGTTCGGCTCGCCCGGGGTAGTACCATCCTCTCATAGAAAACCGACGTGAAGTAACAGTGCTTGCATTGTTGCGTTTCGTTCGGTCAGTGAGAGCGCCGTAGGCCCACCTCCCTTCTCCTCTTCTCTCTCCCTTTCCCTCCCCAAACCCTTCCCCCCAAAGGATGGCAACGCACTTGGTTGTTAGTGTCCATGGACGGTGGTGATCACTTAACATCAGGTGACCCACCTGTTCGTTTGCCATCTATGACATAAAAATAATAATATTATAATATATATCATACTAGCGGGCTCGGCGGACGATATCCTACCCTGATAATAAAAAAAAACTTTAACAAATTAAATACCCAAAATTTTCCTCATGAATTACTTTATCTACTGGTAGTGGTAGTTTTTGGAATTTATCGCGAACAGACAGGCAGACAGACGTGCCAGAGGACTTTGTTTTATAACATATAATGATATGCGATATTTGTGGTATTATGAAGTAGGTATAGAGTTGTTTTTAATGAGCGTTTTTATATTCTCAGTCATAACCACCTGCCGTAATTACCTTTTATTCTTTACACAATTAGCGTCTAACCACAATCTTATCTGATTTTGAATAACGACATGACTTTAAACTTTATATTTAATATGTTAATTGTAGAGGAACGAACTCTTAAGTGTTGTAAGTACTAAGAACTCTTAAGTGTAGTAGTCTTAAGTACTGGAATACTTTTGATGTGTTTGTTATCACATTTTTTTTATTTGCATTTATTTTTCTATTATAGTTTTCATATTTAATATTTTATAATGGTTTATTACATCTGATATTATATTACTATTACTGAGAAAACTTTGAAACATCGAATCTTGAAAAAAAACAGAAAATGCAGTCCTCGGGAATAGTCTAAAGTTGGCTAGTTTTCTGTTCCATAAAAATGGCAATATTGCGAGCAAACCATAATCTTGAAGAACTTCGTTTTTAACTGGAACGAAAAATTGTAAGGCTAAAAGAGCCCATTAGACTTCGTAACTATATAATAATAATCATAAATACAGTGGTACAACAAAATATTCCCAAGGACGATTAATGTCATGCAGGCGGCCGATCGTAAAAATTAAGCCAAATCATATACCACAGCATGACAAACATGTTGTACTGACCCTACTTATGTGGGATAAGGGTAAGAAGAAGAAGTGTTTGTTAAAACATCCCTTCAAGTTAGTAACTGTAGAAATTATCACGTTTCAACAATTTATTTTTTGAAGTTATACTTCTTTTGGCGCGTTAGGAAAAAATGATGAAAGTAAATTTTTACGATGCGCGCGCACACCGTCACGAAAAACCGACACCCCGAATTTAGCTATAGTCAACTTTTTCTATTGTTAGTGTCGTTTTTTCTACAAACGTAGACTTGAATAAAGGCGAAAGATAAAATTTTTGAAAAGATTTTTATCGTGTACTTTAGTACGCACACACTTTTTTTCTTTCTTGAAAACCCTTCCTACAAGGATTTACGATTCTGATCTACGTTGTTCTAATCTTCTATACATATAATAAGAATATAAATCTAAAGTGTCTGTACTTTTTAGATTTTTGTGAAAAAAATTGTTGTAGGTGTCTTGGAATGTATACTAATATTATAAAGAGGTAAAGTGTGTGAATTTGTGAGTTTGTGACGTTGTAGGGGGTAATCTTAGGAACTACAGGTCCAAAATGAAATTCTTTCAGGATTATATAACTCATTTATCGAGGAAGTTTATAGGCTACATTTCATCAAGCTAAGACCAATAAGAGCGGAGCACCAATTAGGAATGTTTTAAAATCGGGGCATTTTTTCCTCTTGAGAGCTTCCGCTGCGTGTTAACGTTAGCCCAAAGTAACTATTTCACGCGGAAGAAGTCGCGGGCTAGTAAGTAATAAAATACACTTCAATCCTTTTTAGAAATGTCTGTCTGTTTACCTGTCTGTTTGTATGAACACGCATCACTGCTAAAGTACTGCGTTCACGATAAAACCTCATCCAGGAAAATCATAAAGCATATCCTCGAGTAACATTTAGTCTTAGTTTCATTTTTAATGACGACGCGATTTAAGTACGAGAGTAAAAAGTAAATGGACATTAATACATTCAGATGATTTAATTCGTCACTTGTTTTTTCAATTAGTTTCCACGCGAATGAAGTCGTGGGTATAGCTGGTATCTTATATAACTTCTGTAATGCTATCTTAACGTAGTATTTTTGAGTATTTTTCAATTAGTTTCCACGCGGACGAAGTCGTGGGTACAGCTAGTATCTTATATAACAACTGTAATGGTATCTTAACGTAGTATTTTTGAGTTATTTTCAATTAGTTTCCACGCGGACGAAGTCGTGGGTACAGCTAGTATCTTATATAACTACTGTAATGGTATCTTAACGTAGTATTTTTGAGTTATTTTCAATTAGTTTCCACGCGAATGAAGTCGTGGGTATAGCTGGTATCTTATATAACTTCTGTAATGCTATCTTAACGTAGTATTTTTGAGTATTTTTCAATTAGTTTCCACGCGGACGAAGTCGTGGGTACAGCTAGTATCTTATATAACTACTGTAATGGTATCTTAACGTAGTATTTTTGAGTATTTTTCAATTAGTTTCCACGCGGACGAAGTCGTGGGTACAGCTAGTATCTTATATAACTACTGTAATGGTATCTTAACGTAGTATTTTTGAGTATTTTTCAATTAGTTTCCACGCGGACGAAGTCGTGGGTACAGCTAGTATCTTATATAACAACTGTAATGGTATCTTAACGTAGTATTTTTGAGTATTTTTCAATTAGTTTCCACGCGGACGAAGTCGTGGGTACAGCTAGTATCTTATATAACTACTGTAATGGTATCTTAACGTAGTATTTTTGAGTTATTTTCAATTAGTTTCCACGCGGACGAAGTCGTGGGTACAGCTAGTATCTTATATAACTACTGTAATGGTATCTTAACGTAGTATTTTTGAGTAAACATTCAAATTGTATACTACATCCAAAGAGGCCGTACAAGGATTAGGTAAGCATCAAAGGAAGATGGGTCTCTATGTTTTGATTATTTTTAAAGACATGTGAGACGGATTCCCTGAACAGCTACTATGTCCGCAATATTTACATATCTATTTACATTTCTTTTCTTGTAAGACAATTGCGTATTTCGTAAAAAAAAATCCATAATTGTGAAAGTGTGGGAGGGCAATCAAGATACTTATACAGGTATACTATACAAATGTTCTTTATAGATATCTGTTGAACTTCTAGATGTGCGTACATTGCTTGTGCCCTCAGTTGCAGAATTGCGTAGTTGTATGTTGTCGAGTAGAGGTGCTAGTTTGACATTTCTAGTAAATGTATATTTATCTACACATCGAGTCGTCTTATAGCCATGGTATATAGCCGTAAATTTATCTAACATTTCCTTTTCCTCTCTTTCCTCTACCGTAGATTAGTGTTCTTTAACGTGTGGATCGTGACCCCCTGGCGGTCGCAAAGACTCTATAAAAGAGGTCACGGGGTGTTATGAGACCTTTTTAATAAAAAAAGGTAAAAAAATATTTTGTTAAGATAATATAATTAGAGGATATTACTATAAATCAATAAAAATAAAAGAGATACATACGAGTCATGTTCATATTTCATTGATTTCATTATATATTTAGCAGGTACCTATCCATAAAAACAAATACAGTTTTTGTACGGATTTAATATTTCTAACATAAAATGAAAGAGTTTGAAAAGCACTGCCATAGATTTTATTATGTACACACACATATTATATACACAAAAGAAATTCAACTATTTCATTATTTATTCCTAAATAATGTATTTTTGTGCACCTACTACAGATATATATTATAATACTTGTATAGTCTATCAACTTATGATTTACGAAAATTTACCTAAATTATGAAATCCAAGAAATCCTTAATACAAATTTTAATATTAGAATATATTCCTCAATGTAATAAATACGTGTATTAAATTCAATTGAGGAAGTTTAATTTTATAAAATGCTAATAAATTTATATTCAGTTTTTTATTTAGTTTAATACAAAAAAATGGAAACTGGAAATTTATGAACTGTAACATATATAAACTTGATGTGTGTAATAAAATTCAATTTTGCAAAGGATTAATGAGCGAACTAATTAAAAGGAAACTAAATTATATCAGTCTATTCGCAAAATACAATTATAATTGTTTCAGTATTTCTTTTTTTTCTCTTTCCGTTTCAATTTCCTTGTTTTTGTATTATCATGTTATTTTTTTTAAATATGTAAAATAGTTTAATAATTAGTTTTATTAATATTTAATTTATTGTTGGAGCATGCCGTGGTTGTCTCTAAATATGACTACATTTATAATGTATCACAATAATCCTACTTTTTATATACTTACTAATGTATTGTCATGTTGACGATACTAAAATAAATAAATAAGTTAACTCTGGAAACAGATCGTTTATTGATCTCCTTACATTAGAATAGAATTAATGTAAAAACTCGAAGGGTTTATTTAACTTTAGAGCGTGTAGTGAAAGAGTTTTTTTAAATATGGTTGATTGTATTTAAACTAAACGTAATAAATAATTAACTTTTTGACGGCCGTGCTAACGCTGGTGTAGAATTAAAAAAAAAATTTTTTTTTTCTTATTTGACATTGACTGATTAAGGTACTCCTCTTCATTATAGTCCATTGAGTTTCGTTAACATTGAAAAAAGCATGTGAAGGTTGCATCAAATGTGAATGTATATCTAAATATTACTTGAAAGGGCGATCACCGATGTTTTGAGGTTATACACGACTTTACAATGTAATAGCAATCGCTTACGGCTTATTTCGCGTTACATAATAATATAAAACTTAATAAAAATAAGCATAATATTGTCTAGTGCCACCTATTACGTGTTATGGTAAAATGATTAGCATAAAAACTTTTTCATGAAAAATCACTTACGTATGCCAAATATCCTAACAATCGGTGAAACGGTGATCCAGTTTACAGATTATAAATAGTTGTCTACGTAAACGGATACTAGGGCAGGACAGGATAACACACCTACAGTAAATTAAAGTATTATTGTAAAATATTGAAATTATTACTGAAATATTTCCCGCCAATACGGCAAATCCTTCATTATACGCCTAAAAATGAAATATTTTCAATTAAACACTTTTATTCTAGTCAATAGTCTAGATTAGTCTGGTCAATAATTCAATGAGGGTTTTAATCTTTGTCAATGTTTTAATTTCAGATATTAGCCTCAATTATACTCAAGAATATATATGTGGAAGGGTTAAAAAAAGCAACGGTTCATGACGCAAGGTGAGCATAGTTTTTTTGTATATTTACCTTGTATATTAAAAATATATGAGATTTAAATGCTACATATTAATAGTTTAACAAGGACAACAACTATCTAGTAGCTATAAGTACAATGAAGATATATATTTAAATAAATTATCAAAGTTTGTGATTGGATATTATTTACATATCCTATTGTATCCTAGAGGGGCCGCCCATAAAATAAATTCGCACTTATAGGGGATGTCGCTTACTGTGATGAGATATAGCAAGGCGGATTGGAGGCTCTTAATTATTACATTTGTTTTGTTACGATATATATATATAGTTTTACGTTTTATATGTACGGTTGCCGCAATAGGGGTCACAGAAAATGTAACATAAAGTGACGGTGGAGGGGTTACCAAAAAAGGTAAAAGATTGCGTGACGTTTTTCATAAACGGCCCAGACGTACTTTTTTGAATTGAAAATCATCTGCTATAGTTTATTCTTATAATTACAATTTTTATGTTGTAGTAAGACCAACCACACTACCTGATGAAAAGGGTAGTACATTCCAAAAGCAATGATGACAATCGAGAGATTTCTGGATATTCGTCGGCTGATTCTGAAACGCGACAAACTAAAAGAGAGCTACTTTGACGGGCTTATTATCATATATATGGTGATCACGACCTAATGGGGTACAAATCCATACCACATCGCATGTTTAATACACTGGTACTGGTTACATCGGCTGATCCAGAAACACAGCACGCGTAAGTTTGCTGCTATGGCGTGTGTTACTGGTGTATGTTGATCGATATCCAGTGGGATTGTTATTGTTACTTATATTGTATTATTAATATTATTCACGTCTAAGCGTGTCGCTATGGCGTGTGTTACACATAGTTTATAGTGGTTGAAATTTATTCGGATTATTATTTCTGTTGTATTATAAAAAATATTCACGTCTATACGTGTCGCTATGGCGTGTGTTACACACGGTGTTTGTTGTTCGAGATCTAGGGGGGTTATTATTATTATTAAATCGTGATCATCTTTCAGAGTTCGTGCAGACGATGATCAAGTCCATATCGAAATTGATTTGACTGCACCTAAGATTGTTATAAGATCGGATTACGAAGGAGTCGGCCAGTATAATGATCTAAAGATAAAGGCGCATGGCACAGTTAGGACTGTAATGAGTAAGTTATATATTGATTATTATTATTTTCATCATCATCATCATCACAGTAGGAGACCCACTGCAGGGCCACAGGCCTCTTTGCGAAGGAAGGTATGGGCGTAATCACCAAGCCAGCCCACGACGTATTGGCGATTTCAAACTCTGAGAAATCTACAGTTCTATATTTTTCCCACATACAGTACTACTACAAGAACATTTCTCAGGTTCGGGTTTCCTCATGATGTTTTCCTTCACCGTCAACCGATAGTGATACCTATTTAAATTAGTAAGTGTACGCGAATTCCAAAAAAATCGTTGGTACATGCCGGGGTTCGAACGTGCGGACATCGAAATAATATTCCACCGGTCAAACCATTAGGCCACCACGATTTTTATTTTAGAACCGTATAACTAATAAATGTTATTAATACTCATTACATAAATGTACGATTATTTTCTAAGAAGTTAACAATGAACTGACTGGAATTGGAATTTAGATAATCCTGATTAATATTGTATATGAGGAATTAAATTTCTTTGTTGGTTTACTTTTCATCCAGAATAAAATTATAGGAGTGCCTATAGACCGACTTGGAAATCTTTTTCAAAATAGATCTATACGTGGTTAGAATTGAAATTGTATATGTAAGTATACAGTTTAGTGCTTCCAAAACGGTTTCATCTATACTTCTATACTAATATTATAAAGAGGTAAAGTTTGTGAGTTTGTGATGTTGTAGGGGGTAATCTCAGATACTACTGGTCCAATTTGAAAAATTATTTCAGTGTTAGATAGATCATTTATCGAGGAAGGATATAGGCTATATGTCATCACGCTAAGAACAATAGGAGCGGAACACCAATGAAGAATGTTTCAAAATCGGGGTTTTTTTTCCTCTTGAGAGCTTGCGTGTTAGCGTTACCCCAAAGTAGGTATTCCACGCGAACGAAGTCGCGGGCAGAGGCTAGTAATAATCTATGTAGATACTTACATCGGCTTCAGTGGCTACATTAATTCCACGAGTAGCGTCTTGTTAGAAGAGCGGCCGGTCTTTTGTTATACGAAACGATGATAAAAATGAAACGGCTGGAAGTAATTCATTACAAATACCTGAGACTTCATAAAGTGGTGTCGATTGATAGATTTATATGAACTAATAGACTAAGAAAAGTAGATGATAATTACATCTTCCTTTCATACATACATTTCTATCTTTCATACATTTTGTTTTACATACTCACTAGCGATATCCCGCTGTTTCGCACGCGTTTTCTATTCTGTAATTATTTTCGACTTATGAGAAAGGATGAATTTTATTTAAATTTAAAGAACTTTTCTTAACGATATTTTTTAACTGGTTCGGCAAAATGATTACACCGTAACTGGCGGAAAATACAGTATAGTTTATAAATAACGGCGACTGTCAGTGTAATAGCAACGGCAGCCATAACTATTATGCCGACCTGCAAAAGTGCTTCTTCACGCCTCTTTTCAAGTCCCCCATGTCATAAGAGGAAGGGAACACACTGGCTGGGCGGCGATTCCACATCTTCACAGTACGACAAAAATAAGAGCTTTCGAACTTCTTCGTTCTTGCTAGGATGGTTGCTACTGTGGAACTGTGGAGGCGTGTACCCACCCGGTCGTGTAGTTCTGTAGAGGAAAGGAAAAGATGGAATGAGGTTAAACAGCTCTTCACAACACTCGCCATGATACAGACGATAAAACAAATTCAGTGAGGCAATGTCTCTTCGTAACTGAAGCGGTTCAAATAATAATGAAACACTTTTTATATCCATGACTATTCAAAAACCATTTAATAAATTATATCTAAATATTCTCGATTACATTTGCCATCTTGTTTTCATTTTCATATGTTAATTTTATTCGTTTTTACTGATGAATTCATTTTCAATTTTCATTTATTCTTGTTCTATTTTTCTCCTTAAAATGTTTATCAATATTTGATGGTACATAATTTAATTTTCCAATGTTATTAGTAGCGTAAATTGTATCAATTTGGTAGAGTGTTTAGGTTTTCAGTCTAGTACCTATGGTCTTTCTTATTATTGCTATTAAATTATCCATCGGACTGTTGACTGTTGCATTATCTACCGGTGTAAATAATTAAATATGAATTGTGTTTCACCTAAAAGTTGAAATACAAACATATCATGTACTATATGCAATTGAAAATAATCGGGCGAAGATTATAAAGTATTGAGAATACCAGACTGGTACTGTAAAACTATAGAATACTATAGAATGGTACTGGTATTATAGATTAACTCTGGAATAAATTATATGACTACAGAATATTTTCGCTAATAAATACTATATATCATTAAATAGTATAAAACAAAGTCCCCTACCGCGTCTGTCTGTCTGTCTGTTCGCGATAAACTCAAAAACTACTGAACGGATTTTGATGCGGTTTTTACAAGTGGATAAAGTGATTTATGAGAAAGCTTTTGGTATATAATTTGTCAAGGATTTTTTTTATAATCAGGGTGGGACAACGTCTGCCGGGTCCGCTAGTACTATAATATAACATACGGTGACCACATAAAAGTATTACTCATATAGAACATAGTTACATATGCATATCTAACTATGTGCGCACGTAAAAAGTTATACCTCTTTATCTTTATAAGTTGATAATGTTTCGATTAAGAATTTGATTGAATGGCTTTAAAATTATTTCTATATGTCTCTATGTAAAATCAAGTAAAATACCAAAAGGAAGTAGAATAAACGATTTACAAAATAATAATGTAATAATAATAATTTATAATGTAAACAAACAAACAAAAAGAGTCCATATCGACAGTTAACCTGAAATTTAAAAGCCAGTTTAAATAGTTTATA
The DNA here is from genome assembly GCA_015888305.1 of Antheraea pernyi. Classification (NCBI taxonomy): domain Eukaryota; kingdom Metazoa; phylum Arthropoda; class Insecta; order Lepidoptera; family Saturniidae; genus Antheraea; species Antheraea pernyi. The sequence continues at coordinate 248,931 of MU159045.1, read as the reverse complement.
GTATTAAAAAAAACTTTTATCACGATTACTTACAATAAATATATTTGATATATATATATGTATATATAATGTATGAATATATCTTCTTTATAATTATAATTAAGAACCTTTGTGCATTAACAGAATAAATGTTTAACAGAATATTCATAAATGTTTACTTCTCTTTAGTATTGTGAAGGCTACACAGAAATAATAAGAATTCATAGAAGTGTAATCACAGGAGCATTCTTTTGTTTTTCCTTGAGAATTACATGTTCTAATAGGATGAAAAAAAAAATACAGTCGAATTGATAACCTCCTCCTTTTTTTGAAGTCGGTTAAAAAGTGGACTGTATTGGCGTAAAAAATGGCGCCGTGCGGTCCGTGTTTAATACACTCGTGGATAGTGTATTATTAATTTTCCATCAAATGTTGTCATAATATATAGTAACTTGTAAATATCGCAGTCATATTTCTAGATATCAGATATTCATTAATAACTATACCTACTCTCGTCCGAACCCATTAGACTGGGATTAGATAGAGATATATTAGATAGAGATTAGAATGGGTTCGCCATTAGACGTAAATGAAACATAAACTTACACTTCTCAATTTTTCCAGCCGATCTGGTGTTTACATGGAAATTGGATGGAGTTTCTGAGAAAAATGGAGATGAAAAATACATACATATAAATTCTTTCTACATGCGACCTGACGTCGGAAAAATGCAAATTTCAATGACTAATAACAATCCCGAAACCAAAGATTTAAGTAAGCGAGACGATAATAATTTTATTAATATATATACATATCTATATAATTTAAAACCATATTTCAGCTAAATGAGGTAACGTAAAGATCACTCTATTATCTTCAGAGAAAATATACACTATACTATATCAAATCAAAAACACTTTATTCAATTTAGGCCCTAAGAAAGCAATTATGAACGTCAAAACTACCACCGGTACGGAAAATAACCCAGTCATCGAGAAGAACCGGCGAGAAATTCGATCTGGTTTATCTTTTTAACAAACACATATAGATACATTTAGAATTATATTATATATACTGTGATGGATGTGCTTATTTTAATTTTTAGAGTATGTATTTAACCGAAAGGACCAAGAATGTTACTATTTTCTAGAATGTGCTAATGACCAATTATAGATTTGGTTTCTGGCAAAAACTGGTTTTAACTAAAACCTGGCTGAAACTTCGACTCATTGAAACTGGCGTTCATGTGGGATTCTCTTGGTTAATGTCACAAAGTACCCTATATAGTTAATGTTCGGAACGTATTCCCTTAGCTATACTGCTTGTAGAGTTAACTCAGCCTTGCCAATATTAATACATATAAGAGTTTTTGAGGTATGTATGCTAAGCTTAGGTTAGCTCCGATAGGTCGCGAATTGCATGAATCAGGCAACAACCCAAGCCGAGGTGTGCCGCGCACCCTTGAGCTAGTTGTCAAAATAAAATCGGTTGAGTGCCTTAAGCGCTCGCCTTAGTACTCCGGTGAAGCTGTTAAGACCTTGCTAGGTCAATAGCATAGTCAGTTCGAAAAAAAACCTTGCCAATACTTAGAAAATTCCCGAAACGACAGACAATCTCAACTCCATTGGAGATACTGTAGGCATTAACAGTAGGTATGAAGGAAAGATATTGGAATCTATAATTTATTAATTTACTCATAGTTGACATACCAATATTTTAATGGTTAATTATTAAAATATTAATAAAAAGGTAAATTATTGATGCGTATCCTGAAGCGATTTCAAACGTTTCAAAGTTTGCCACATCGGAGAAACGAATGAAATGAGGCGAGATCGTGTTATCTGAGAAATTGTTCGCCATAAGCTTCAAGAGGATGATAAAAATAGTGACAGCAGTTATACAGTTTTATGTATAGTTTATGTTGTTATATGCAAATACATTCGTAGAAAGGAAATTTAGTAATCCTGAAGTCGGATAATCGAATACGGATTACCGGAAAAAAACTACTTTATTATCTGTATCTAGATGATTATTGAAATAAAAAAATTGAATTTAATCTACGATGATAAATCTGTTCCAAAGTTTAAAGCCAGATTTCACAATGTAAAAAAATATAATTTTTCACTTATTATTATTATTTTCAATTATTCACTTGATGTCTCAATAAAACATACTAGATGTTCTTATTATAATTTTCAATTTAAGAAATTACTTATGTATATATATTATTTTATCGATTTTTTTTTTCTATATCTACATTGGATTAAACATGAGTTGTACTAAAAATAGCTGTAGCGAATAAAAATTGTATTTGAAGTTTATTTCATTCATAAAGAAATGAATAGATTAAAGTTTAAAACACTGAAAGAAATTAAATTTTGAGAAAAAGTTAAATATCATTTAAATTAGCTTAATTCATAAACTTAAAATTTGAATATTGCATTTAGATATTAACTAACATCTCTTTTTTTTTATTTACAGCTGAATTTGGACTCAGATTCATAAATGAGAACTGGAGAACACTTTATAAAGAATTGTTACCGTTTGCACAATCGAACTGGGACAAAACTGGTACACAATTTGCTAATAATATATTCATGAAAGTACCTTATGATCAAATACTACCACCAAATTAATTAATATCAAAATAATTATTATAATTACCTTTCCGAAATAAAGAGTTTACTGTGATATCATAACGCTTTATATGTAAGTTTTTTAAAAACACAATAAATACTTTTCATACTAGACAAGAGAGAAAAAGAGAGAGCGAGCAAATATAAAAACATTGATAGAACTTCATTCTCTAAAAATTTTTCTATTTGCGAATGTATAAATTTAGGATAACAAATCACAGGGAATTCTTATTTAAATATTGATGAATATGAAAAACATATTTAGGTATTCGGTATAAATTCCATAGTCACCTCTTTTTGTAGTACAATGGCATAGGGAATCTTAGTAAATGTATTTTAAAATTAAGCCTTACGCGTTTGGACTATGTTAAAACATTTTATTTGTTTAATAAGAATGTGTTTATATTTAAATAAAATACTCTTACAAGTTATTGTTTTATTTTTTCTTCTATTAATACCGATTTTTTTTTAAACGAGTGCGTGTGGCCGTCATACGCGATTGAAGTAAAACATTTTAGTTATTTTTGATTTTGTCAATAAATTGTTTCTAAACAAATCTAACAAAAAATTTGGATTAAAAAATATTATATTAAACTGAATAATAATAAAAATCATACAATTTTTTTTTTATCGAACTGACTACACTATTGATCTGACAAGGTCTTTACACTTACAGCTTCACCAGACTACTTTTTTTTTCATTTTTCCATCATACAATAGAATTCATTATGTATGGACGCGCGACCGTGCTGCCATCTGGTTTCTATGTAAGTAAGTAACAAATGAAATCAAAGCTTCATTAAGTAAGCTTTGTGAATACGTTTTAAGAGGACTTCTATCTCTAATGGAAAGTTACGGTCCGGCTAAAGATGTTTTTTTTTTATGTAAGGCTATATTTTATTCTTAAGAATTATGAAATGAACTGCAAGTAACATGTACGGAGTCGTGGAGGGCTGCTCATCTGTAGATATTATAATAAAATTATGTAACCGTTGTGTATATACATTGACTTCTTTTAACCAAAAGTGATTATGGGTGATTTATGAAATTATTTCATAGAAGACGACTCGAGTCTTTAAATTTAGATTTTTTACGTGAACTGATTTTGATTAAGGCCTACCTATATGCTGCCCCAAACTACACTTAAGTTATATGTGACATAACTACGAAAATTCATCTAGTAATTTTAGAAATCAGGGTTTGGTAAAAGATAAAGCTTTTAAAATCGTCTTATGCGGGCGTTTTCACCAACATCCCCAACATTTAAAAATACATTTAAATGATTGCGTAGGGAGTTTTCTTTTTTACCAACACCTAAGGTCCTAAGAGATACTAAAATTTTAAGTGTTGGAAATTCTATCATTTAATGCTAAGGGAAGTAATTTTATTTTACGAATAAATTATGTTTCTTCTTATGCACGCAAAAAATTACAAAACTGTCAATTATATTTTCTTACTTAATTACATTTCTGAAAAGAAAGGCTTACTCCAATATACCTATATCTAATTCTAAACTGTTTCAAATTTCAAGTGGCAACATTGCTCGGTAATGTCAGTTATTCGAAGTAGGGATGCCGATAGTTAGCAAAATAAAATTGATATTTAAATTGAAACGAATCATGGTCCGTACAATGATTCATAATAAAATCAAGGTCATTCATAATTAGATCAATTATCCAAAAATCGATCTGTATGGTTTTAGTAGTAACTAAATAAAAAAAATGTGCGGCCGGGGGACTCCCTTCAGAAACGAAGTTTCTTACGTTCTTTCTTCAACTCTGAATATAATTCGAGATTAAATCTGTGTATTTCAATTTTTATTTTATATTACTTTTGAAGGCAAATAAACTAAAGGAACGAATTAAATCAGAAAGTTGCATTCAGTATTTTAGGAAAAATATCTATTCATAAAAAAATATATATACAAGATAGTAAATTATACTTATATGAAGATAATTACAAAATGAACAACAGTCAAATCACATGTACAATAAACAAAGATGTAAACAGTAAATACTTGTATCAAGTTACACAATTTTATCAACTTACTTTTTTAAATCTGTATTAAACACATTTGCTGCGGTTCCATTTTTCAAAACTTAATTGCAATAATAAAATATTGACGTATGAGGTATCTATTTAATACGAAAACAAAAATTACAAATGGGTTTTCACCAAATTTACACATGTTGTACATGTGTATATAAAAAGAGACAGAGAGAGATGCGCACCAGGCTGCGCACTCACTCACTTATGTGCTCATTTGCTTGTAGTAGGCTCGATACCCATACACCTACAGCATATACGTTACGTGACGATTTCTACTAAATCGCACTACCCGTAAGCCGCGTTAAGGAACTTTGTCTCAAAAATGGAACTACAATTTTATAGTGTCAGAGATCGTACCGATGTTTGATATCGATTAAAATAATTTGTCAATTAATTAATCGATTACAGATCAACATCCCTAATACTAAGATAAATATTTACAGGTTATTGACTTATTTTGGTTTTATTCAGTTCCTAATATTCTGTTTTATTATGATCTAAAGAAAGCTGAGAAATGGGCGCGAAACTAAAATATTTAATAGCCGGTTTGCTTAGGTACTGGCTCATCCACACAGACTATTGGCATATATTAGCGAACAGAGTTGAGATTGCTACGCCTTTAAACTCATGGAAAAGGTTGATTGAAGGAGTCTATTTATATGATCACAAAATTAATCCCTACGATGGAGATTCCTTTCACGAATCACCTATTATGCTAATAACCTTTCACTATTTTTTGAAGAATGTCCCGTATCTCCTGCCGCTTCTTTTTACATTGTTGGATCTCGTCACAGCACATTTACTATATAAAACTTCTAAAGGTTTTGTACGGGTTATTATAAGTTGTCAAGAAAAATTGGCATCTAGTTCTGAAATAGCTGAGGAGTCAAAAGATATGCTTTTGAAAGAGGCGCAGTTAGAGGACACTTCAGAATATGTATTATCTGTTTATTTATTTAATCCATATTCTGTGTTAAATTGTGTTGGAATGACAACAACGGTTGTGCAAAATCTATTGTTAGCAGCAGCACTATGTGGAGCTGCAAATGGATATAGTATTATTGCTTGTACATTCTTAGCTCTCGCTACACACCAAGCATTGTACCCAGTACTATTAATTGTACCAATAGCGATGATTCTTGCAGAGATAAATAAAGGTTGTAATAAATGTTCATATATAAGAACCTTATTGGCTTTTATATTGAGTTGGGGATTCTTAATTTTTATCTCTGCATTTATTATGGATGGATCTTATAACTATGTTTACAACACATATGGCTTTATGTGAGTATTGTTTTTACATTATATTTATTAACAACCTGATACTTTATACTTGCTTAATGTAAGTTGTATAAAACTGTATATGGCGACATTGTTTAGAACAACATACAGGTTTTATTGACAATATTGAAAGTTGTATTTCGAAAACATCACCTGTTGTTATAGCTACCAGTTTTTACAACTAAATATGAGTAGTCCTTCGATGTTGTTACAACTTTGACTGTATCTTGTCTTTTTGTAAATGTTTCTGCTTGATTTGAATAGTTGATTGACCTATACTGTTGTCTGTGCAGCTGGAGCTTGTGAGCTCAATTTTCTCTGAACCGTGATTTTTAATGATAAGATAAACATGATTATCTGTTGTGTCTTGGTTATAGAAAGAAAGAAAGAAATACTTTATTTTTGGAACAACAATACAATTAAATTAAATTACACAAACTAATTAGACAGAAAAAAAATACATGTTAAAAATGAATAAAAGATGTCCAACAATTGGTGAACCCATTCAGCAAAAATCTGCAATACAATAAGTAGTACTGCAGTGCTGATTTTCGGTGGGAGCCTAATATGAATGATAAACGGATGTTTAGGCGGTCATATTAATGTTAATACAAAATTTTAAACGAACAAATAAACAACACAGGCACACATAACACGTCACGGACGGCCATACTAAAGAGTTATAACTACTGTAACCTCAAATTTAGGATTAAACAAAACAAATATATATATATAAGAAAAGAGATTAAAAAAATATACATTATGTACATATGAAGTGAAAAAAATGTAAAATAGAAGCTTTTTGATGACATTTTTGTATTTTTCTTAACTAAATCTAAGATTTTTCATTTCTCTTACAGACTAACGGTACCAGACCTGAAACCTAACGTTGGCTTATTCTGGTACTTCTTCACAGAAATGTTTGAGCATTTCAGACTGTTATTTGTATGTGCATTTCAAATTAATGCATTAGTTCTATACATAGTACCATTAACACTGAGATTCAAGAGGGAACCAATACTTCTTATCACTGTACTGCTGGCTCTCTCAACAGTTTTCAGATCCTATCCTTGTATTGGTGATGTTGGATTCTATATGGCTTTTGTGCCAATGTGGAGACATCTGTTTACATGTAAGTAAATAATTTACAACCTGCAAACATACATAAATTCTTGCTAAAAATGCTTAAATAAATTGTAAGTGCATCCTATATCTTGAAGGTAATGAGTTTTAGAGATGGATCTAGTTTCTAATAGTAATTTGAGTACTTCCATAGTTAAGTCAGAACTCGGAAAAACAATTCATCTTTGCGTACACAATAGGGGAAGTCTCTTTGAGCATGAACTTTAATTTTGCTAAATTACAAATGTCTTAATTTCTAATTGTTGTTACTAACTGTTACTGATTCTAAAATTTATTATAACTTTGGTTTTAATTACATTCAGTATTGTCAATTAATTTTATAAGATAATTTTATAAGAACAACCTTAAGTTTAGTTTGATATGAATACGAATTTCTGCCTGCTTCGTCTGCCATCATTTTTTTTTTGTTACTTTGATATAAGTTCCTAGTTATGCACTGTTAGAGAGTAATGTAAACAGTTTTTAAAATATTCTGCAAGCAAGTATCATAACGTTTTTTTTTTTGTTTTTTTAGTGATAAAATAATTGAAAAATATTGAGCGAATATCGTTTTTTGTCTCGCATTTTTAAATTTGGACTGATATTTGTTGTTTTAATGTTGATAAATAAACAAGTGTTTAATCGCTATTATAAATCAAAAGAAATATTGAGATTTAAATTGATACATTTTAAATAATAAATTTTTGATGTTGCATTTTTGACTTATTTTGAAAAAAGATAAAAACCTGATAACTCGAATGTGGTTCACTTTTGTATAATGCATGTGGCGATTAATATTATCACAAATAGTCACCTATCACCTCCTAAAGGGAATACATTGAATTACCAATAACCACACAATACAATAAAACTATAAATAACAATACAAATAATTACAATAATAAAGAAATTATATACCATCTTCCAGTTTACATACTTATTATATTTTTTTTATAATTTCAGTTATGCAGCAGAAATTTATAGTGGCCTGTGCCTTTGTCATCACGTCAGCTCTTGGACCTACAGTTTGGCATTTATGGATATACTCTGGGTCGGCCAATGCAAATTTCTTCTTTGGAGTTACTCTATCATTTGCCACTGCACAAATATTCCTCATAACTGATTTACTGTTTGCATACATTAAAAGGGAGTTTACACTGAAGAATGGATCTTCACGATTAATTGATGGGAAGCCAGCTAAACTAGTACTACGATAATAATTTGTAACAGATTTATTATAATGCCAGAACAAATAATGTGTAACACATAATGACATCACAATTAGAACTGAGACTTAAATAATGTCTTTTTTTCAAAGGCATTATGAATCCTTAATCTTTTTCTCATTAAATGTTATCATATGTATATTATCAATGGCAGGGGGTGTCTTTTGCAACAGCTTAAAAAACTTCTAAGAATATGAACTAGCTAAAATTAATAATCAAATACAACTAATAAATAAAAATAAAGTTTGGTTTTACGATAATTGAGTCAACTACCTTTTAGCAAAACAGGCACAAGTATTTATAATCACTATAGAGAGAGTTAAAAATCACTATGGTTTCTCTTATATAGTATATTATATCATCCAAAATATTTTGTATCGACTTTATGAAAAAGTGTTGTGGTTCAATAATTCATGTGAATATTTTCTTTTATTAAATTTGATTTATGTATTATTATAAAAACACTTTCACTGTTTACTTATTTATTAATGTCACAGACAAATTATTAAATACGTTTTGTAATAGAGAACAATGATTTAGTTGTCTGAAAAATTAATTGTTTCATAGGAAGTATAATTTTGTATTTTATCTACAACTAGTGTTTGGCCGCGGCCTCGCTCGTTTTAATGTAGATTTAACCTACCCCTTAGGATCAGTGCTGTCTTTCTGGGTTTAAAGTACCCTATATACTTCACAACGCGTATACATTAATCCGTGATGGTCGGTTAAATAGTTTAGGCGTGGAATTATAACGAACTCACTTCCGCATTTATTATATTAAGTAAGATTATGGGTGGTTTTTTATATTTTTACTGATTTTAAGTTGCCTAGGTTAACCTTCATCTTTAATGTTTAGCTCACGTGGAAAGGCGTAACGATATATAGCCAAGATAATATTCTAGTTCAGCCATACTCAACCTGCGGCCCGCCTGATCTTTGTTGTTGGCCCACCCGATTATAATTTATTTTCAATTATTTTAAATTTCGTGCCCATCAGAAATACTATGAGCACACTGAGTAAATTAAATAGAGCCCAGATAACCCGACCGCAATGCTATAATGCTATGATATAATGGTTATACCAAGCCTGTTTAATTGGACAACCATTTTTCACTATATTAAATCGTTAATTTGAAATTATGTTTTTTTATTTAATACCTAAATATATGTAGTTTGCGGGCCGCGACACAACGAGTGAAACGTGTTAGTGGCCCGTTTAAAAAAAGGTTGAGGGCCACTGCTCTAGTTCATTATTTGTCAATTAAAAGTTGTGACAAAATCGTTTCAGCCATTACGGAATTTGTCCTGGATAAATAAGAGGCATTTAATTTTTTTTTTTTTTTTGTATAGACAAACTATTTAGTCAACTGAAATATTTTAAACATTCCAAAATTTCGCTCTGCATTTATGATATAGATATTACTTGGATGAGTAATTAAAGAAAATTGGGCATAAGCAACGGATAATGCGTCTATAAAGTAGTTCAAATTTGTCTTATAGAATTAAAACTTCAAAAACAAAAAAATCTGTTTTCTAAATTACCAAACATACATACACTAATGTACAATCCACAAATGTGTTTTAAGGTTGTCAAAATATTATAACTGCCTGCTTATTAAAACAAGTAATTGTTATTATATTATTTCCAAATGCTAATATTAGTGTCAATCTATGTGACACTGTGCACTGCACAGATCCACCATCCAGGTTATTTTCTTTTTTTTGGTATTAAAGCCTTGCAAAATGTATTTATTTATTTTAAGTAATGCGCTGGTAATCTGTCATTATGAATACACTTATGTACTTCGAAATACTGAATGTTTATGAGTACTGCCTATTTTAGGTACACCGATGTCAGAGTATACGTATAATGTTATATTTATTCATGTTTATATTTTAAAGATTAAAAGAGAGCCGAGACAGTCATAACTGCGAAAAGAAGTAAAAACTCAAAACAATCCAAAATTTGTGCACTTTTCTGAATCAATTGTAGTCTGAATTCTTAAAATTTCATAATTTTTGAACTGAAATTATTAATATTACTACTATTAATATTTTAACATCTATTGGCACTCGGAACAATTATACATTTTTACACAGTTTATTTATTCATCAAAAGTATGTTGGACTGAACAAGCCCAAAACAAAATATCAATATTACATGTACACAGACCGCTATAAAACGCGTCGGTAGTCTGACGCAACAGGTCGACATCATCGATGACGCGAAATTATAAGATTTTACTCATCCATAAATTCAAACACCCATATGATACAGCCGAGTATATATATAATGTCTGGCACGAGTGCAATACGTCACGCACGTGTCGAGGTCAGCGGTGACGCGAACCCATAAGTTTTACCAAATAAATGTTATCTATGAAATCACTCAACGCGGCTAAAGATGTTTTGCATTTCAAAAATTTTGTTACCTTTTCATTCTTCAAATTTTACATCAGCCCTGTTTTTAATTATTTTTTTAGTGAAAATACACATCATATTACGTACTATTTAAATTTTTTTTTTTAAATGATTGTTGACTTTTTTTAGATATACCTAAGTAGGAGTACATATAAGGTTTTCCAAAAATTAATAACTAAATTAGTAAACTAGACTTAACAGTACCCTGTCACCAATTGTCTACTTTAATTCTTTGTCGAAATTGTATTCCATGTTTAATCGCTTTTTAATGTAATCATTCGCTATATAATTTAATTTTTTAAAATGAGTTGCATTATGACAGTGTATTGTTTTAAATTGTTTTTGATTTATGATATTGTCATTGGAGAGGAATATTTTTGTTATGCTAATTAATATATAACAGTTAATATAATTTTTTTTTGCACATAGTAAAAAAAATACGGTATTTTTTCAGTTAGATAATTCAAATATTTATACATCGTCTGCTTGAACTTTTAATTATTGGTTTGTATCTTCAAAATTCAGTATGACATTTATAATGTATTTGGTCTATGTATGTAGGTACGTTTTTATTATAATTAAACAAGTTTTATATTCGATATGTTGTTTTATTCAATCCTATTGCAGCTCATAATCATTAATAAAATAATGTAAAGATAGGAGAATCCGTTTATACAATGATTCATTATCTTATCTATTATACAGTGATCCATACTGTAACACACCTTACGTTGAGACCACGTACCTATTGTTATATTTCGTGTTAAAATGAATTGGTAGTGCTATTGTGCTAATTATGAAGACTGTACTTTTTTATATATCATTATTTACCTGTAAGTATTTATTGTTTTATCTGTACTTCTTATAAGACATTGATTTTACACTTATTAGACTATTCCTACTGACTTATTAACCATAATCGTTCATATATAATAGGTATTCTTGTTCTATTACAAATATTTGACATAAATGACTGTATATTTATGCACTATAACAAAGGGCTTTAATTGTTTGTGTTCGTATTATTATTATAGCTGTATTCTTTACGATGTAAAAACTTCTTTTCACTTCGATGTAAAACAGTAGTCACCTTTTATTAACTAATAAACTGTTATTTGTTTTTATAATATTGCAGTAACAGAATGTGCAATTTTATCAAGTATTCCACCACAGTTACTACCATGCTATAGGAATAACACCCCAGAATTAGTAGCTCCAAGGCGTCTCGATGTGTTTCTATCTCTACTGAGAAAAATGGAATTGAACTCGCAGCTTGATATTAGGATGCTTAGTACTGCTTTGCTTAGAAGGTAAGCGTTATTTTCTTTAAACATTTTGAAACTCTAGATACACAATAAAGTCTAGATAATACCAATATTGTACAATTCTTAGTAATAATGAATTAAAAAAGGTGTGTCGAATAACACCACAGATACACAAAAGCAAATACCCATATCTGCTAAATACAAACGTTCAATAGTGATTGTGGCAGGACACTAATGCCTAACGATTGTACGTGCGTTCATGATACCTAAAGGTTTCCGTCGTGGTACATGCACGGCAGTGTGATGGCATTAGCATTAAATGTAGTATGTACTTTTGGAACTCCACGTTGTTTATCAATTTGTTAAATTAAAGAAGCATTGGAACATTTGAAAAATTAGGAACGTATAGGGGAATGATAGGCGAACTTCTAAATTAACTAGTTAGAATACCTATAGTAAAAAAAAATTATACGCGATAAAATTTTCGAACATACAAATTGTAGTAAAGGTTCCGTTTCGTTCAAATTTTTATAGTTGTGACATAAATTTAATTACATCATAATAATAAAAAGATTTCCTCATCATAAATTAAGAGTTTTTATAGATTTTTTATATTGTGTAGGTTTTATTGTTTCACCACAATATCACCTGATAATTAATAGCTATGTGGCCTAAAATGATAACAAATTAAAACTAAATGGGGATTGATTCTCAAATGCAGCTATCGGAGCCTTACGATACATATCTGCACAACTTGAAGTTTATAGCTAACTAGATAGAATTTTTATTTTTGCAAAAAATATAGTAAAACTGATTTGTTTCAGTTTATACATTTATAAATTTACTCCGAGAGGAGATGAATCCTTAATATGACAATATATATATAGTTTATGTCATAAGGAGGCAAACGAACAGGTGGGTCACCTGGTGTTAAGTGATCACCACCATCCATAGACACTAGCAACACCTGGGGAGTCGCAAGTGCGTTGCCAGCCTGTGTATGGGGGAAGCGTAGGAAAAGGAGAAAGAGGAAGGGAAAGGAGATGGCCCACCGGCGCTCTCACTGACCGACGAAACGCAACAATGCAAGCACTGTTACTTCACGTCGGTGTTCTGTGAGAGGGTAGGGTGGACTACCGACCCATTTGCGCTGAAACTAGTAATAGCTACAGCGTGACTCTACCACCTTCAAATATATGTTTATAACCCATGACTGTGTAGATCAGGGGTGCTCAAATAGTCGATCACGAGTGTTATTTGAGTTGATCTCGAGCAAAATTTGCCGAAGTAGAACTATTCACAGATTTTGTTTTAGTATGTAGGTAACTAAAACAAAATGTAATTAATAAACAACCCTCTCATCATTTTCATTTATCGTTTTTAGCGGTAGTTACGTATACATACATTGACATTGACATGTCATTTTATTTGCATTTATTTTTGTATTATAGTTTTCATATTTTATATGATTATAATAGTTTATTGTATCTAATATTATATTGTTATTACTGAGAAAACTCTGAAACCAGGAATTCTGAAAAAAAAACCCCGAAAATGCAGTCGGGTTATAATAATCATCAAACCATAATCTTGAAGAACTTCGTTTGTAACCGGAACGGTGGTGCCGCTCAAGCAGACACTATAAATAGCCTACCAAAGCTAAAGCCTACAGAAAAATTATAAAGCTAAAAGATCCCATCAGTCTTCGTAACTATATAATAATAATCATAAATACAATGGTACAACAAAATAATCCCAAGGAGAGTTGATGTCAGGCAGGCGGCCTACTTATGTGGGATAAGGGTAAGAAGAAGAAGAAGCGGTAGTCACCTACACAGAGACGAGAATCCTGCATCACACATACTTGTAGTCGTACAGAGTCGATCGATCGTAATCCTACAATATTGAGGTGGATCGTCAGCAGTTCAAGTTTGAGTACCACTGGTGTAGGTTATCTAAAATAGTAATTAAATAATACTTTATTAATTTCAGTCTTCGTCTCGACGGCATTGAACGAACCTCCGGCAGTGCCGTAGAAACTGAATTCATTTTGCCCTTCAGAGCGTCTGGATTTCAATTTCATAAGTACAAACTATTGATGGATCTGTTCCTACCCAGTCAGGAGAATTTAGTGGACTTTGATGAAATATTGACATTGTCTGAGAAGTGCTTGTTACATAGAATATTAAGTTCAGCAGTCCGACAATGGGAGAGGGGCGATGAAAACATCGTGTGTCCGGTTTCAATCCAGCAATCTCAGAACATGGTTACACAGAGTAATAGTAGGTTAGAATATTTGTCTCTTACTAGCGTATTACGAACCGAATTTTCGGTTTAACCATTACTAATTTTGATAACTTTATTTATACTAGTGGGCGCCCAGAGGTCGACATTCGAGCATAGTTCATTGATTATTTAAAGTTTGAATTTTATTAGGTTTCTTTTCTCAAAGGGTATTATTATGTTATAATATCATTGTAGAATGTAGAATGAAAAAGGGTAATTGGAATGTAATGTATGTAATACATGTAATACATACAGTCGAGCATAGCAACTTCCTTCACAACCTTTTTTGAAGTCCTTTATTGACAGATATCAAAATGTCTTTTTTATTTACATGTGTGTATATGTTGTGTAAAATTGAAGCATTAGTGTGAGTAATGCATATTTAAATTAATGTAATGTACTTCTAATGCATTTTATATAAAATAAATAGCTTTCTGCACTTCTCCTCCATATAAACTTTAACTATGCCAAATTTCACGTTCATCCGTTCGACCAATTTCGTTAAAAAGGGATACAAAGTTTAGGCTTCACGTATTAATATATATGATGATTAAAAATCATATTTACATCTAGTAGTCCGGTGAAGCTGTGAAGACCCTGCCAGGTCAATAGCGTAGTCAGTTCGAGAAAAAAATATTTACATCAAACGCTCATATCTGTTTGAAAATAAAGAATCGTTAACATATTATTTGAACAAAAACTTATTACTAAGGACTACCTTAGTAAACACTAGTTTATGTTCATGAATTGCTGATCTAAGTACCTGCTAATTTTGACGAATCTATTTAATAATTTTGTCCTCATTTCCTAAGACAAATACTTACGAATAATTCGTTTCAAAACTGTTTGTTGAAGTTAATGCACTTATTAATCTTTTTCTACACCTTAACTTTCTAAACTTACCGGTGAGAAAGTATACGGATGTATGTAAATAATATACATATGAACAAAATTAATAACATATAACAATGTATTGTATATAACAATGTAATTGTTCAATATGCACCTGTGGTGCTTCGAGCTCACTACTATAAGATTCTAGACTGACACGGACAGCGTAATAATAATACTCGGAATGCGTAAAATAGACTGTTTATTAATATAACCAATATCAGTCATATTGCTTCAAGGCGTTTTCTGTGTGTTTTTGTGGTATAAGAATAGTATATATTCGTATGTATATGGAAGTGAATATGTTCGTGTTTTATCAAAGATCTTTTGCGTGTTTTCCAGTATACACAGTAGATGTCCAATAGAAGAAGGCGTTATACAAACGGAATGGGGATCTATATCGCCCGGGATTTTGCTGTCGGCCGTTGCATCAGCACTAGAGTACCAACGGGTCACCGTATCTGATATTTTGAATGCAAACATATTTAAAGAAGACGTAGCAGAACCGTTGATAACCTCGGCGGTACAGGACTGGTTTGATAATATAGAGACATTGGACACGAAAACTCAGCGTCAGTTTGAAACTGTTGATATTGGGAATATTTGGGTTGCTACGCTTGCAGGTTGAGTGTTTTTTTTAATAAATGACACAGGCGTTTTTAATTTTACTGTACTTTTATCGTATTTTAAACTCGTCGCAAAATTAAACATAATTTTGATATTATTG
Organism: Antheraea pernyi; assembly: GCA_015888305.1. Taxonomy (NCBI): domain Eukaryota; kingdom Metazoa; phylum Arthropoda; class Insecta; order Lepidoptera; family Saturniidae; genus Antheraea; species Antheraea pernyi. The sequence goes on along the minus strand of MU159045.1, from coordinate 233,048 downwards.
TAGCGCAGTGTAATTAGTAATCATCCATGCAGCACCGGGGGTATGTTTCATTCGTGGCGGTACTATTTTTTTGTGTTCCATCTGTCTGATTGATTATTAGTTACGTGTTAAAAAATGACATCATTAAAATGGGTGACATTTCGATTTTAGTTTTACATAATCCATGGACATCATTAAAATAGTCGATAAAAAGCATTGATGAAGTAGCCCAGTTATTTTCGAGCGGTTAAGTACTTATGTTAATTATTATCGATATATAAAGAGTTATATATGAATTTAGTAATAAAATAAGAAATAGTAAAATACTATTTATAAATTATTTTCAGCTTTTTTTAAATCCTAACTGACTACGCTATTGACTTAGCAAGGTCTTAACAACTTCACCGGAATACTAAAGCGAGCGCTTAAGGCATTCAGCCGATTTTATTTGACAACTCGCTCAAGGGTGCACGGCACACCTCGGCTTGGGCTGTTGCCTGATAAATGCAATTCACGACCTATCTGAGATATCTATTTTCAGGTGATTTAGCTGAAGTTGTAGTTAATCAAGGACCCAGAGTGGGATCGGTTCCTCAACGAATGGTGGTTGGCAGTAATAACAGATGGAATGATACATTATTACCTAGAAATAATTACATATTTCCTCAAAATGGATCAATTATCGACTGGCATTTTACTGACTCCGAAATTTTAGCAGGCGTAGATGGTACTTATTGTTTTTATTCTCAATTGTGTTTAAGTGTAAAATACTCTTATATTATTTTTATTTTGTTTATTCGGTATAATTTAGACTATTGATTTGGTGTTCTATTGAATGCCAAAACTTCATTGAGATAGACTTTCTATCTTCGGGTTAATTTAGTAGGTATAATTTGAAACTGACAAGATTAATTACTTTTGTAATATGTAATCAAATAAGTATTTCAAAATGTACTTTGTTATTTTAGGTCTTATCCTAGCGCATTACGTTCCACAATGGGTAGAACAACGGAGAACATTAAGACTATCCCAGGTAATAGATATGTACTACTCTAACGAAGGAGTTTCATTCGATCCCGCAGTTAAGGCTTGCAATAGACAATCTCTTTTTACGAATATATTCAACAGTTCAGACCTTTTTACTGAAGCCTCTCGGTTCGCACACGTACTCTCGTTACGGCAAATCACCGTGTACATACCTGTCGAAGAAATGGAGAGAATTACTGATGCAGCAGTGACTGCGTTCACCACTTATTTACGTAAGTATAATGTGGGTAAAATAAACAACAAAAGCAGTTACTATCGCTCGGAGACTATGGAGACTCGGCATAAATATACATAAATCGAATTATAGAACTGTTTCGCTAATCTTTGTAGATTTATAGTTTCATAAGTTACGTGCAGCTGCCGGAATATACCAACAGGTGGTTGGCTATAGATTTTCAGCTTAAGATAGTTAGCTAGTCAGATGGGGTTAGAAAAATATGGTTTCCTTGCGATGTTTTCCATCATCGAAAACTCGTGAGTTAGTGGCAAAGATTCGAACTTATGTCAATCGATGCGGTTTCCAGTTTCAACTAAATCATCATCGCTTCCCAAAATTTCTTATGTAATTAATTGATAATGTAGACAAAAATATACTTTGCTAAATAATTAACAGTGACTCAATGATCGTATTAATTTATAAATAAGATAGTCTAATAAAATACATTTTTCTTTCTAGAGAAAATATAATAATATGTAGAATATTAAACAGTTATTATTATTTATTTATAAACAGCAAATATAAACTAAGAAATATGATAGGTACTATGAGAAATTGCAAATCCTAAGTTTGTATAGTTTTCTTAATGAAAGATGTAAAAAATTGTTCCCTGTTAAGTCTTCATTAATGTATAACTTTACAATAATACAAAAAACTTTAATACTACATAAATAAATAAAATCGAATGATATTTATTATCATGTAGCTGCTTAGTGTTATATTAATTTACATACAGTGATAGCGCAAGACGTATTTTAAGAATTATCAATTTTTTTAAAATAAATATTTGAAGCCGTAATCGAAATTTCAGCATCAATATTGAGACAAAATCATAAAAATTGCCAAATGGGTCTTACGATACCCGTCATGGATTTAATAGTCGCAACTGATGGTTCATGGAAAGGCTATGATGTCGAACAATTTATTTCGTAAGTACAGCCATCTTAACTAATATTGTAAATGCGAATATGACTTTGTTTGTTTGGTTTGTTAATTTTGCATACACGTTGTGAGGGTTATAGAGAAAGGTATAGAATACCTATTTTTATTTTTTATTTTTGTATGGTGGTAGAGCCACGCTGAAACTATTACTGGTTTCAGCATGAATGGGTCGGCTCGCCCGGGGTAGTACCACCCTCTCATAGAAAACCGACGTGAAGTAACAGTGCTTGCATTGTTGCGTTTCGTTCGGTCAGTGAGAGCGCCGGAGACCCATCTCCCCTCCCCTCTCCTCTCCTTTTCCCTCCCCTAACCCTTCCCTCCGAAAGATGGCAACGCACTTACGACTCCTCTGGGGTTGTTAGTGTGCATGGATGGTGGTGATCACTTAACAGCAGGTGACCCACCTGTTCGTTTGCCACCTATGACATAAAAAAAAAAAAAAATTATCCAGAACAAAAGTACTGTTCCAGTGGTATGCCTCAAATGTATTTTAACGCGAGCGAAATGCATATTTGAAGTCAGCTGGCTTTTTTATCATTAATTAAGTTCTTCATATTTATATTTCAAGAATAATAATATTGAATACGTTATATAAACGCTTACTGAAGTAAAACTTCGTATGGCAGTAGGGAAAAAATTACGTTCTGCGTTTCGCGTTACGTAAGGTAGGTATGTATTTGTGTGAATGTCTAAATATGTCCAAGTGTATGTATTAGTAGTAGATATACCAAACTGAGTAAATGTATAGTATAGTTAAGTATCTATATTAATTATTACTTCGTATAGTATATAGTTTATGAGCATTCTCATATTTAGGTATATAAATTAATAGATATAAGACAAAGAAGTTTCGCTTCCTCCGCGCGTAGAAAGATGACAAGCGCAAAATATTTTTAAAAATATTATGTTTTAGCAGTTGTATTTTTAACCGACTTCAAAAAAAGGAGGAGGTTATCAATTCGTCTGTATTTTTTTTTTTTTTTAAGTTTGTTACCTCATAACTTTGGACTGGGTGAACCGATTTTGATTATTCTTTTTTTATTTGAAAGCTGGTACTTCCAGTGTGGTCCCATTTCAATTTGGTACAGTTCCGACAACGGCATCCAGTGCAAAACCGTATAAGTTTTAAATTTGCATTAAGTATGTACACGACAAATAGACGAATAACTCAATATTACGCTAACCGATTTCGATGATTCATTTTTTATTGAAAAGGATGTACTTCAAGGGTAGTTTGATGAGAGTTTGGTTAGGTTCTGATTATGGGATCCGTGACAAAGTAAGAAAACTTTCAAGAAACGAGCCTACTCCTTTCTTAAGGGCCGGCAACGCATCTGTGTTTCCTCTCGTGTCGCAATTGTCCATGGGCGGCCGTGATCACTTACCATCAGGTGACCCGTATGTTCGTCTGCCACCAATATTATAAAAAAAATTCTTCAATTCTTAGGAACCTATTGTGCTTATGTTCGTTGCTGTGTTGCAACATGACGCAAGCATTGTAATTACATTACTTAAGGTGTATAATGTGTGAAGCGATGGTAGCCGAGTTGGTGGTAGAAACTATCGCGGATTACTGAAAAGGTTGCGTTCGTACGAAACGTTACTTATTGTACAACCAATTGAAACCATATCGCATACCATACCGCAAAAATGCGCATATTTTAATATACTTAAGGCGGAACGGAGTTCGCGGGCACTGCTAGTAAAATATATTTATGTACACTAAAAATGGAAAAATAAAGTAAATTTTCAAAAAAGAGTATGAAGTCGGTTAATACTTTTTTTTGAAAATTTACTTTATTAAGTATTTTTATGTTCTCAAATTCTCAGATGGATCGGTGGTGCACTCGAAATGAATCTAATGCGAAGCACTATATCATTATTGCATGGAAATACTGGACAATGGATCGCTCCACCCTCGAACAATCTTACTGCACTGTTTACATATATGGCAAATTTTACCGACAATTGTTAGTTTACGTTTTTTTTTCTTATTTTGGTACTTATATAAAACGTTAAATAATCAATGAAATTCGTAATCTCTGTGTTCTAAAATTACATCCGTTATAGTAACACTCTTTTGCTTTGTCACGTGTACTCTTCCAGTGTATATCTAATGGTTTAATTACATGTAACGAGTACAGGGGCGAGACAGTGCTCTCGGCCGAGTGCTCGGTACACATAAACATTTTGACGAATGTTAGACCGAACATAGTGGCGAGAGAGCCAGTAGAAACATGGTTGGTTTGCTAGGCCGACTACCTACCTCCCCACTTAATTTCTCCGCCCCGACAGCGACTCGTAAATAAAATGAACATCAACAACAACTTTGGAGTTGTCCGTCCGTCGGTCACAGTTTGTAATCTAAACTGACTCGCCACTAGCAAAATACATATAAACATCTACTCGTTCACCCGACTCTCTCGGCCTAGTATCGTTTTATTGTCTCTAGTCTGTACTAGTTACGTGTAATCGAGCCATAACTACGAAGAAACTTGTAGGCAGAGGCTCAGTAGTCGCTGCAATTTTTGGATGGCCTTGTTCTTACCAATCAGTACATTACAGTACAATTTTATATGGTGATAGGACTTTTTTAAACTCGCTTGGCTGTTACCACTCAAGTAGAATGAAAATTTGTGAGTTTCTCCAGCAACTGCAGTTAAGAGTCAGTATCCTATCTTAAATCACATTATTATTGAAGATTAGAGTCCAACGTTAAGATCTATAAAGCACTAAAAACAGTTAAATGATGGTGTTCAAGTAAAAAAAAAAAGTAATAAGTGATTAAACATAGGGACTTTACTGTTCTGGTTCCAGGGCCCAATCGACTTAATTTACCAAACATAATATCAACAGTCATACAACATTCTTTAAACAAGTCATTGGCTGAAATATCAAACAAAGACAGCGCTGGTCCGAGCACTGTAGTCTTGATTGTGAGTCCTAGCGACAGACCTTCGTCCACTGATATCGAGCGTGCCAGATCACTCATGTCGACATTAAGGTCTAGCTACTTCGATGTATACTTTGCTTACGTTGCTGAAGATGTCACAGATTTTCAGAATGTAAATAACGAGTACCTGGATTATTCTGAGCTGTTTATGACGGTATGTATTCATTTTATTGCTTCGCTCTCTTTGTTACACGAGGTTTTACCCTACAGTTTTTACAGAAGGAAATTTATTCGTTCGTTTTTATAGAAATTCAGATTTTTTTTAATTGTAGCATGGCAAAATGACTGCACTGTGCCTGATGGTAAGCACAATACAATCCAAAAACAATGGCGACCATCGAGTGACAGTGACACAATATCCATCGCCGGTCGCCGCTGTCATGCCGGCCTGCGAAGAGCTGGATATGCATAGGCTGATCCCGAAACGCGACCCGCAGAAACGAATCATTATTACGGGCTTTTTTGCCATGTACATGGTGGTTGCGACCCAGCCGGGTTGTAAAACCCTACCACCCTGCAATCACTATTACGGGCTTTTTCGCCATGTACATGGTGGTTGCGACCCAGTCGGACTGTAAAATCCTACCATATTTATTAAAATATGTTTTTTTTATACCTACATAATAAAAAATGTTCTCGAAATTTAAAAGGACGCGAGATCTTTATTAAGACGTGAAATAGTGGTAAGATCTTATCATCCTTTTTTTCTGAGTTTAACTAAACGCCCTCAATTTGGCGTCATAAACTGGGTCTGGTGGTGGTGGTAATAAAGTCCTGTGTGTACTAGAAATTTATGTACTGTGTTTTTGGACACTTGTGGAAATATTATTCAATGTATTTGATTCAATATACATGATGTATTAGAATACATTTCGGTAATACACTAATGCCCGTTTTCACCAACGCTCCCTTAACGTATCCCTAACTATGGGATCCTTAAGCTGAAGTGCCCCCTAAATCGGTTACCTAACTTATTTCGTTTTCACCATGCTAAGAACCACTTACTAAGGAAGCACATAGTTAAGCGTCAGTTTTTTTGTCAAGCGAGTATTGAAGCAGGCGGAATATGTGCTGGAAATAATTTCAATGCAATAATTTTATGAATTTCTTATAAAAGCAATACAAATACAATGTTAAAACAGAATGAGTGACCAAAACATGTTTATTTTAAAAGAAATCTGTCAATATACTTTAAAAAAAGCTTTGTTGGTGAAAACGAAAACTCCCTAAGTGGTCACTTAAATGTGTTTTAAATGTCCCTTAAATTTAGGGAACGTTGGTGAAAAGGTTCAGTTATGCCCATAACTAATCTTATGAATGGTAAAGAGTTTTTTTGTTTATTACCATTTGACGCCTAAACTACTTGACTGTATACCATGAAATTTGGCCTACGCGTTATCGCGGGTACAAAGAAGGACTTACTTTACATCCACCAAAAACAGTATTGTTCCTGAGGGTTAGATCAAATTTATATATTTGATTATATTAGCTAGAGATTCTCATTTTGTAGGGGATATTTATTTCATTCATTTGGAGTATGGGAAGGATTATTTACTAACTAGAAAAAGAGAGATATTATTATTATTATTTTTTTATATCATAGGAGGCAAACGAACATATGGGTCACCTGATGTTAAGTGATCACCACTGTCCATAGACAGTCGCAACACCAGGGGAGTCGCAAGTGCGTTGCCAGCCTGTGTTGGGGGGGAGAGGAAGGGAAGAAGGAAGGGGAAGGGGAGGGTAGGTGAGTCTCCGGCGCTCTCCCTGACCGAACGAAACGCAACAGTACAAGCACTGTTACTTCACGTCGGTTTTCTCTGAGAGCGTGGTACTACCCCGGGCGAGCCGACCCATTCATGCTGAAACCAGTAATAGCTTCAACGTGGCTCTACCACCTACAAAATTAATTATACAAAAATTAATTATACAAAATATTAATTTTGAGATAATGTGATCTCTACCAAATTAACACTACATTATTTTAAATATCTAATTCTTTAAAGCGTTTTTCTAGATTTATAGTAGTCGTTAATGTAAGTTTTTACACGTAAATATTTTTTTACACAGGCTACATCAGCGGCAGTTACAGATGTCATTGAATCAGTGGATACGTATTTAGTAAAAAGTACCATACCGATGAGACTATTCGGAGTCCAATGTCCTTTTAATGATACAGTTTACGACCAGATCGAATACGAAGACTTTGTGCTGCCGAATCGACAGAATTATTACCGTATACATCCTTTTTATTTAAGAGGCCAGTCACTTGTTCAAGTACAGGTAAGTGAGGTAGAAGTTTCAAGAAAGACTTTGTGGTATTATTTTTTTAACTTTATTTTTCCCTTCCATTCCATTTTTGGCAACCAGTCTTCTAGCAGACTATTATGCCATTGTCGAATAGTTAATAGTATTTATTACAAGTTCTTCTTCTATTCCATCCTTGGCAACCAGTCTTCTAATATGCCATTATCAAGTGAGGACCGATATTATAAGTTTCTTGATATAATTTCAATGAACTAGCAAGATGGTGGCCATCTTGTTAGAACTTTCCACGAAGTTTTTGTAGCATCTCAGAATTCATGGTCCGTTGTATTATTTTCCATTCACTTCACTTATGCACAATAAACGAACTATATTACACAAAACACCACCAATTTTACACAATATAGAGTCAATTAACACAAAATTATAAATAAAAAATAAAATCCACTGCATGATAGACCAAGATCCCGCCAAAAACGGTAGTATTTATTATTATGACAGTTATTTTCAAGTAATATGACATCATCGAGTATCAGTAGTTATGCATATTGAGAAACATCGTAGTTATCCTATGTTTATAATAATATTTTTTACCGTATTCCAAATTAATCGTCATTTATTCACAAGTTTAAAAAAGTGTTAACCTATTTTTTGTGATACGAAGTATCAAAGTTGCATGTAGTCTACCCAATATAAAATGGTCATTGTAACCTATTAAGTTACATATTACCCCTACAAGAAGGGTTGCTTGCACAGACAGCGGCCCGTAGTCAAAGTATGTGCAACCTATTGAAATAGCGAAAAATAAAACATTCAGGCTGGGTTTGGCGAGGGCTCGAAATTAATCAAACTAAATTTATAATTTTATTAAATCCTTATTAGACATTTATGGTGACCCGCCGTTAGCTCATAATATGTCAAAGTGGCCAGTAGTACCAAAAAGTCTGTGCATCCCTGCCTTAAAGAGACAATAATCCCGAGGTCAGTCAAAAAAGGTTAACAGTCCTGAAGATTTAGAAATGTAGCCACACTCTTTGAGCCGAAACATGCCGAACACCGCTGCTTTACTGCAACCTTGTACTTCTACAATTAAACTGTCTAAAAATATTTTTCACATTAATGTAACGAAACGAGAGAGATGAAGCCAAATGAATGCGTCGGAGCTTTCGGTGAAATTGAACATCTTGTTGAAAACGTACCCTGGTGTTAGGGCTTTTTCTAGGCCCTATTGTCAAGCACTTATAATTATGCACTTGAGAGTAGCGTTGCCATTTTTTTTTAGTAAAGTAACGAATGTAATTTTTTAATTAGAAAGAAATAAGTATTTGCAAGGAAAAAAGGCTTTTTCATGTTTCTAATTTTATTTCATTGAATGTGTTCTGTTGTGCTTTTAAAACACGCTAACAAATTGGTTGTTTTTAATTAAAAGTTTCATAACGACTTTTTACAGTATTAGAAATTTAGATTCAAATAAATTATAAATTCATTTTTTATTAAATATATAGGAAAATACTCAGTGAAAATGGAAGTTGGGGCCATAGAAAGTAAATAAGAAATATTTTCAAGAATCCCAAACAAGGTATTTTAATATAACTTATTTGTATGTTAAAGTATATAGTACATATATTAAAATTAAAGTGGGGTACGTTATTATACATTATGGTTGGCAACTTTACTTGAGAACCAGTCCCCCGCTAGGTTTTAGCGTGTATACCACATCTTATAATAGATCATATCGTCATGTAACATCAGGTGCGATATGGTTAAACGCTAAAACATATCCGTGTTATTACAAAAAAGTTAAATACATATTAAATACTTGGTTTCAAAAAGCTTCCTAATAAATGCACCGCGCTCACCCGAGGCAAGTTCGCGTTATCCTTTTTCACAAGTCTAACCTAACGTAAAGAAAGCGAGACCAAAGTGCAAGATGGCGAACATTCAGCGACCGCGGTGTATTTAATACAAGACCTTTTTAAAGCCAGGGTTCAATACGTATTTAACTTTTTTGTAATAATATAGAGTATATAGAAACATGATGTGGTTACGTCACAATTGAAATAATGTTTAACCTTACTTTAGTTTCGCAACGACGGTCAAGGACAGCTGTTGGTATGCATGTGGCGCGGTGCTGACGCCTCACACAACTGCCAAACTATAGTGGAACGAGACACACATACGTTCAACATTACCACACCCTGCGCTTCACCAGAGTTTTGTTTGCCGGCCCATTTTACTACAACAGCTGTTGCTACAGCGAATATGTGTGCTAGTAAGGATATTCATATGCTTATATTGATAAATTAATACGTTATTCTATTATACTTGCTTACTGGAATTTAATACTCTGAAGTTCGATTATATTATCGATATATATATATA